>JAATLQ010031179.1:22649-52069 GCA_013421005.1 Heliconius erato x Heliconius himera | reverse complement strand
CTTATTTTGTATTTATTTATTTGTATTTATGTATGAATACAACCCACCTGCACCCCATGGTCGGCAGCGGGCGGGTTCTTCAGTATGAAGGTATTTAGTTTGTGATTGAACTCCAAGGGGCCGTGGTATCCACACGCCTTGCATCCTTGCGAGATGGTGTTCCTCTTGGTGGACACTATCAGCTCCGTCTCGGGATTGTCGCACTCGGGACAGAGGACGAATTTGCGGATAAATCTGAAGATTTATCAGAAAATGTTAAAAAAAGAAAAAAAGATTGTCATATAACCCGTTAAGGTGTTAATTTTCAGAAAGAAAGACTATGTCATAAACAATATACTGCATACTTTACAAAAATATAAATTAACAATAAATAATTAGATGGGACTAATATAAGATAGTGTTTTATTTTCATGTAATAACGTATGTAACTTTACACAAATAGTTATACATATACATACTAACTACCATATCATCATCATATAAATTTATAAACTAGTTATTTTTAATATAAGTTATAGTAATGTTATAGTATACTAGCGACCCACCTGCTGCTTAAACTTATTGTTATGTTATAGGCAAATTATACAAAATGCTTACATAAATTAATAATCTATGCCTTTTTCAGGTGTATAAACTACTATTACGATAGTTTCATTAAAATCCACCGAGTAGTTTTTGCGTGAATATGAAACAAACATCAGAATTTAATAATCTCAAACATATACAGACCCGTCCAGCAGATCTTGCAGCTTGGCGGAGTCGTGGCTGCCGTTGACGATGAAGCGCTCGTTCTTGAAGTCGAACTGCGTTTGGGCGCCGAGCTCGCATCCGAAGTACTTAGTGGGATCTGAGGGGAAAATTTAATATATATCGCCGACAATAAATAAATAAAAAAAACTTTTTTTCTGTTTTTTCTTTATCTACATGTTTATACCATTTGAAAGTGTAAAAAAAAAACAAAATTGGCATATAATTTATTTTAGATAGTAGAGAATATAAATCAATTTTCGAAATTATAAAAATCTTCTGATAATACAAATACACTCATAGCGTTTTTCTCTTTTCACCTATAGGTTTATCTGTCCTGAAAATACGAGCATAAAGAGCAACCAACAGAAATTGTTAAACATTTATGTACGAATCTACTTTTTACCACTTTTCCACAAATATTCAACAGTTTTAAACTTTAATCGTCCACCTCATTATATTTCGCGTAAAATCCATTTATCGTGCATTAAGGAATTCATTTCGGAAGGCGACGTTATTGGACGTAAAGTACGGTAAAGTGGGGGCCGTAATAGATTTATCACTACGAAATGTCGTTAAATTTGAGCAGCTGCTTGATTTAATTTTACTTGTTTTATGAGAATAAGTAAAATATAATACTGGCTTATTTTTTTAGGGTTCCGTACGACCGAAAAAGAAAGAACCGTTATAAGATCACTTTGTTGTCAGTCCGTGTGTCTGTCTGTCAAGTCTTTATCTTAGGAACGCTTAAAGATATCGAGTTAAAATTCAAAGAATATACTCAGATCTGCGGTCCCTTAATTACCTAAAAAAAATATTTCTCCAATTTACTTAAAAAAAAGATATGGCCGTTTATATTGCAAAAAAAATTGTGAATTGTGAAATTTGCATCTACTAGATGCTATACATTTGGTAGCAAATAAAAAACTAATTCATGAAAAAAAAACTGAAAATATACATTTGTGGTTAAATCCTAGAAAATAGAGCCTTAAAAGGGGACCAAAGTTTGGTATTTAAGCCGCTAGTTCAAGTGAGACATTAAAAGGCAAAGGGTTCTGGCTAAGCTAAGCTTGAATTTCAGAAAAAGCTCTAGAACTCAAATTCTCGTACGGAACTCTCAGTGGGCAAGCCCAACTCGAGCTTATTTAATTCGAGGATTCTTTTCTAAATTACATACTAACGTATGTAAAACTACCTTTTTTCAAAAAACTCAGTCGTAACAAGATTTGCAAGCGCACACAGCGTTTCCCTCCCTCCCCTTTTTCATTTTAACGCATATACAAGACATATTGTATTGCAATAGGTACAAATTGAGAAAGAAGTGTAAAATACAAATAAGAAAAGGGTAACACTCACACGTAGCCGGCCTGCCAAGCGCCTTAGCGACCTCCGGCATGTTGACGATGACGGTCTTGATGCCGTTCCCCTTGCCCTCCACCTTGGCGCAGATGCGGGGCATCTTGTAGCGGTAGAACGCGTCCGCCACGTTCCTGTTCACGTTCACGGACCCCATGGCTGAGCTGGCTATCACTTAATTATTATATTAACTAATTATTCCAATGGTGGTTTCTTTTTGACACTGGATCTGGAACAATGTTCATGGATAAACGTAATTATTATTAGTTATGAAAGAGTTACAAATTATATAACTTAAGCAATGTTTATTCAAAAATAGTGACTTGAAAGACAGATAAAGCACGACGCTCACTCTTAGGTGGCATAAGAGCTTATCACAACACTAGATGCTAAGGTCCAACACAAGATCCACCCATCCCACAAAAAATCGGGGATGGAAAAAAAATACTAAATGTATTTTTAGATAATTACGCTAAACCGAATATTTAATGTTTTAATTTGATCTTGAGCAGAATTTTAATTAATCATTGCATTAGGAGAACCATAATTCAATAATGCCAAAATTCTTAAAAGCGATTACTTTATTTTCGTTTGTTCTGAATTTGGCCTATAGGCACAAAAATATACACCTATAGATGTATATTTTTCAAATATCCTCAATCTTATTGAAGATTAAAGGAAAATCTTAGAACATTAGGAGATAGATAAAAATGTTAATCTTAAATCTTATTGATATGTAAACTAACGTGATTCTTGGTTAAGTTATGAACATTAAGGCCGTAATCAAATTATTATTACGAAAACGGCATCACAATATCGACATCAGGTTTATAAATACGGGCCTAAGAAATTCTATTGCAGTCTTAACACTAACTAATAGTGTGTGTGTCCACACAAGAACATAAAAGATAATCTTAATGAGATGATTTAACTAATAACTACTAATGGAGGAGGGACTAACTAATAGATAAAACAAATTTTCTAACAACTACCCGAATGAGTGAAATGGTTAAGATTGAACTAAAATGTGAACATCAGCATATAAGTTAAAAGTCAATCCACGAGAAATATTCTCGTGTTATATTCTAGTCTATCAAAATGTTGGGATCCAAATTTGTTAAAAAAACAAATTTAGTATAAAACTAATTTGGTAAAACTAAATAAAGTAACTAAACGAAAATATTACTACAAAATATAGCCACACTCAATTAGAAACGTCAGCTAGGTGGCGATGGGTGTCCAGAGCAAACTATGGAAGCGAATAAAAAAATTGTCATGGTCACTCATTCAGCTCGTCCGTATGCAAATCAAGTGACATAGAGTCAGTCACAGATTGCAATGTTTTTCTACAGTAACTGTCGGTCGTGGCAGTCAGTCAGTGGGGCGGGATGCTCACCAGGCCGGCCGGGCGGGGCTGGGGCCGCAGGCGGGGACCCGCGCCGCGCGCCAGTCACGTCTGCCGCAGCGGCAGCAACTTCCGATGTCTGTTACTGCAAAACTTTGAGCGTCTGTAACAGAACACGCCGCGGCTACGAGCGAACGCTTATCTCGCATCAGGACACCAATTTTTTATCTTTAACTACGTTTTACATTGGAATAAAAATCCAATGGTAAGCTCAATCTAAGTGCATTTAAAATTTGAATATTTAAATAGCTTCCTAAAATAACGAATGCTACTCCAGTACAACAATATTCCTTTAAGGGACGATTCCATTTGAAGTATACGTAAACAAACTTTAATTGATTACTAAAATCCCTATAATTCCTGTGGATTTGCCACAATTTTGCCACATTTGCATAACTTAACGTGAGTACAAACAAACAAACTAACAAACAGCGTTTCATCTGACCTGCGAGCAGTATTGCTTAGTGTGTGAAGCGTCATGCACGCTCGCCGGCAGCCGGGACCTTTCGCCGCGAGACACCGACCACTCTCCTCGCACTGTACTGTTGTCTCTGCAACAATTCATATATTGGTGTTACATTTTAACTCATCATTTGTCTACTAACATTCGAAATACATATAATATTAAAATTGTCTTGCAAATAGTCAACTGTAGTCCCATTAAACAGAAATTCACAATTGGAAATTAAATATCATTTAAAAAAAATAAATAAAAGAGATATTCTAGAATATGAAGTAATTGAGTTTTAAAAATGCTATCTCTTAGTTGAACTGTTTGCGCACGATCTCCAGAATGAATTTGGAGTTCTGAATAGTTTTTTTATTGTATATAGGAATTAAGCTTAGTCATTTAATGTGGAACTAATTAGTAAATTACAGATTTTAATGTTTTGGCAAAATTTTCTATGATAAAAAATGCAAATAGAAACGCAAGTATTAATTTGTTATATATGTAACTTTAATTAAAAAATCGTAGCATTCACTCTAAAGTTTGATGCCATTATACAATTAGCTTTCCCGATCTGACATGAAGCGGTGACACAAAGTGTAGATTCTACTCATCACGCAGCCTGTAAACTATTTAAGCTCTTTTTTGGTTTATCCAATATAATTCAAGAAATACCTTTGAATATTATTACCTATTATAAAAATAATTGATTATTTTACAAAAATAAATTTCGAGCGATGCTACAACAGATTGTTGGATTGTTTATGACAACTGTTATCGCTTTATCAGTTTACAATGGGAATGACGTGGGAAGTAGGTGGCACTAGTAAATACAATAAGCTGTCGCAACAACTTCTAGGGTGACTGTCAAAATTTAATAACTAAAAAAAATACAAACATCAAAATATCAAACATTGTGGCCTAAACAACTTTACAAAGTAACTTGACAAATCATTGTTTATGGTGTCTTTTATAAAACTTACGATAATTTTACAGAGCTGACATTATACAAATCGGCGACCAAAGAATCCAAGGTGATCCAATCTTGAAAGGCGAAGTTATAAAAACCACTGACAAGTTGCAAATTGAAAACAACAGCACGTGTAGTGATGAAATCGCTGATACGAGGCCCAAGGATACAAGCGAATGTACGCCTAATCCTCCGGTCGTCAGGATAAAAAATGCTTTTTAAGTTTAACAGCGTCACGCACACTACCATACCGTGTGTATTCGCACGAGCGCGTCCTTGAACTAGAGTTCTGTGATTGGTCAGTACACCAAGCGTATTACACACACATGTGCAGTAAATATCATAAAACTTTATATACTTTCGGTTGTCGCGTTTATTGGAGATTTATGGTTTCCGGTTTTAAATCTACGACGCACTCATTATACTTTTGGTTTAATAGAACAAAGTGTTCAGTTAGGTGTTGCCAATCAGATCAATCTATATTTAGAGGATAAACATGTATGGAATTAATGTCTGTTGAATGTGATGCAGGATAGCTGCCAGTTAATGTAATAATATCATTGACTTTGGAAAGAGCAACTGTTGAGTTTCTTGCCGGCTTTTCTCAGCAGAAGAGGTGGTAGCTTTTTTTGTTTCTATGTTCATTCGACGATTCAAAAGTGCTTATAATTGTCTATTTGAATAAATAATATTTTGAATTTGAATTTAAATCAATTCGATACGCTTATGGAGATACGCATATTTTTTTTACGAATAAATATAAGAAAATAATACACTAACGCAATAGTAAATATTTGCCTTGACATTTCTTATCAGAGTTGTTTATCGTTCACATTACGTATAACATACAACCAGATGTTATTAAGTAAGCTTTCATTAATATTAGGGGCATTTCAGTAAAGCGTGACAAGCAGGCTTTGTGGAGCATGTGGAGAGCCCTCTATTACTGAGAAAAACATTTTCTTGAGATGACCGTAATACGAATGAGATACTTTGAATCCGGGGTCGAGTGGCAATCTCGGCGACGTCGGCAACACATGATGTAGCATAAAAATATATAAAAAAATAAAATTTATATCAAATTTATAGTATTTTTTTCACTGCCCACCTACTACCAAATCTTTTACAACACGACTCTGTCCCACTAAAGACATAATGCATATTAGTAAAATTTTATATCGGAAATGATAAAAATCTGCAAATGAAAGTAATTAACTTAAAGTAAACTTAATTATAAAACTGCATATTTAACATAATCAGAGTGACCTACAAAAAAGAACAGAGTAATGTAAATTTTCAAAAGAGCATCGTTTCGCTTAACATACAAAACGTATATGTTGCTACTAGTTACTCTGTGTACGTTTCCAATTATAAGCCCGCAATGCGCTACGCCGCGCCCGCGACACTGCTAACACACATACATAGGTACATTAGCCTATAGGCATCTTGCACCATTCGAGGCTTTCGTCTTAATTTGCAGTTTCATTTAATAATTGAACACAAGAGTGGTTGAGGGTGATATGTCGCATTTTTGGATTTTCGCAGTTTTTTTGCATGAATTATGATGTTATGTGCGTACGAATAATTTTAACCCCAAAAAACAACCATATTTGTAGCCATTTTAGAACTTCACTACTTGATGAAAGTGTTATGTACACCATTGAAATGAAATTAACCATAATATGTGAAATTATAGTTGTAGGTTCGATCCCTATGCGAGGAATTAAAATATTTAATATTTTTACTTCTTCGCTCTAATATCGAGGCAAAGCGTGGCGTTGAGTTCAATAAGCAATGCCTTCCGAATTTGGCGGAAAATGGGTAACTGAAGTGGGGAATGGGAACATTGTCTTAACACTAAGTTCGCAGGTTCCCCTCCTCCTATGTACCTGAACGAAACTAAATTCGACCCAAGTGTAATGGTATGGTTGTATCATCATGAAACTTGACAGTTTCGTCGCAGCTTGACAAGATGATGATATGGTATGTCAAGGTGGTGTTATGATATACTCTGTAACCGGGAAGAAGAGATGAAACCCTGAGATACCAAAGTCAAAGTCAAATAATTTTATTCAAAATAAAAAGTTACATGCTTCATTTTTTGAACGTCAAATAATTTACCACCAGTTCACTAAAATTAGTGCCTCAGACCTGAGAAGAACCGGCGCAAGAAACTCAGCGGGACTTATTTTTTTAAAATCAATTATACAAAAGAACATTTTAGCGTTTCTGACAATGATACTTTGAAATAGACTGGAGCGAGCATTTCATTCCCAAGGCGTGTTATCATTTATATAATCATTAATTTGGTAATAACCTTTAACACACAAACGTCTTTTCATAACTCTTTTAAATTGTGATATAGAACATTCTCGGACGTTTTCTGGGATCCTATACCGATAAAAACCATCAAATTTGGGCTCTTCATTTCTCTGGTGCCTACGACCTGATGATGGAGCCGGAGGATGACGAAATCTTAGTCTTAAGTGACTCTTTTAAGTGATAATTTATTTTACCGCATTTTTTTAAATATAATCAATTTCAATATAGCCAATTTAAAAATAATCAGACTTACAATGGAACCTAGATTACAATCCCTTTACAATATTCAGGTATAGGCTGCATATCTATAATGTAAACAAAACTTAAAATATTTAAAAATAAAAAGAAAACCTATGATTGTCTAAGATTGTTTATTCTTTTAATATTTTTAAAGTTTTTATAAAAAATGTAGGTACACAGAATGGCAGGTGCTAGCGAGGATGTCACGGTGAGAATGAAGAAGAACGTGCTCAGCTAGTTTGGGCACTTCGGACGAATGTGTGATGAAAGAATGGCAAAGAAGTTTTATGATGGAAAAGTGAGCGGTAAGAGAGGTAGGGGGAGACCTCGGTTGACCTTCGAAAACACAGTATCAAAAATACTGGAGGAAGGTCACGAAAAAGCATGGGGACCACCCGGATGGCATGTATGAAGAGGTTGATGACAGTGGACGAGGCAAAAGAGGTATGTAGAGACCGTACCGACCGTTCTCTCTGACTACCGCGCTGGGATAAAGCGTGAAGCTAAGGTAAGTTAAGTTGAGTATATAAAAAATCCCTCGAAAAGCTTAAAAATTTAGAACAACATCAAGCGAAAGATTGTGCAAAAGAAAAACGAGTACTAAAAAATTACTACAATTAAACATTGTTAAAAAAATACTCTGCAGCAATATACATTTCTATTAAGATAAATAAAAAGAAATAATTAAATTTATTGCGATAGACATTGCGTCATGGACACCGAAAATAGTTTTTAGAAAAATCTAAACAAATGAAATATTAGAAAAGTTTTCTTTGCCAATGCATTTGTTGCTCAATGCTAAGTTTATGGAGTAATAAAGTTGATTGATTTATTTTTATGTTTCTATACCAGCATTTTATCAAAGAAATGGAAAAAAGAGGCGTTTCGTGGCGCGGCGGCACAAACGTATAACTGTAAAGCGACAGGTTGTGAGTTCGAATCCCACTCGAGCAAATGAAATATTTAAAAATTTTAATAAGACCGCGCTATGTCAAGGCGCTTCTTACCAAGATGATGAAATGAAAACAGTTCAATTAAGATTAATAGTTCAAATTTCCACTCGTGGACTGGAAATCGAAACCACAACCATCGCGTTTACAATCAAACGAAAGAAATACTTAAAAACACTAAGAGACTATGAATAACTTATTCTTGCACGAAAGTTAAAGAAAGACTTATTAACTCCCTCGCAACAGGCAGTAAGTTATTAAGCTACCATTAAGTAAGAATAGGCATTAAAGTTAGTTTAACAATTTTTTAAGATCGCAATTAGTGAGTCCAAAGAAATATAAAGAAAAAAATGTTTAACATTGTATTTGTTTACCATCAACACAGAAAAACAAAACCGAATGAAACGACAATAATACAACAACAAAAAACAAACTCCCACCTACCACCAGCTCAACCCGTCCGCACCGTCCGCCACTATGCAACGAGACACCCCGCGGCGGTCAGCGACGTATCGCGTTCTCATAACGCAGCACATTACCAATCGCAATAACATTCGAGACAGGAAATCTTTGCACATCCGCAAATCAGAATACTCCCACAGACCAACTCACTGTATGCAATATGCAATCACTGTCGAGTCATTTGATTAAACGGGGAAACCGGCTAAGTGTGAGATGGATACGAATATATATACATATGTACATGGTAGTGCCGTGCAATATGACCTCTTTTTAATATGTCTTATTTCCCTACATTATATCGGGCATAGAGAATATAAAAACTTTCTCCGCTCATCAAAAAAAATCCGAATACTTTCTTGCGCCGGTCTTTCTTAGGTCTGAGGCAGAAACTTTAGTCAACTGGCGGTACATTATTTGACGTCCAAGAAATAAAACATGTATCTTCTTATTTAGAATAAAATTATTTACCTTTAACTATTCGCTAATATATGATACTATGGCCGAACCTAAACGCAGCAATTAGTCCATTCAAAACAGACAAAAAAAGTTAATAAAATTTCGAAGTTACCTCAAACGGGAACAACCTACCTACCTATCTATAATTATCTACAAACTCGCTTTTAATCATTAACATAGTATCAGCAAAACAATAATATATACAACTGTTCTAAAATAGGACACTATACTAGACACGCGCGATAAACAACGTTAAACATTTATAAATAACTATATATTAGCCCTTTGCACTCGAGCGGCGCCGATACGGCGCCAGGCCGATTCGAAGTGGCAGTTAGTTAGTCTCAGCGTAGCATTCGCTTGAAACAGTCTTGGCAGTAAATATAGTATCTAAAAAGTATTTGAACCCTAAAAATATGGAAGAAGATCAGATCAGCTCGAGTTCGGACGAATTCGATTTTGCCGCTTTGGATGATGAACTTACATCGATTTCCGACGGATTACGCCGCGAAACCAAAGAATCCAGTGGTGAAGACAGTGATACAGTAAGAGGTGTAAGACGACGGAAAATTAGAATCATAGAGAGCGACAGTGAAGCTGAGAGTGATGTTGAAAGTGAAACTGTGGAAGGTGCAAGCAGTTCAACATGGGAACTTTGCGGAGACTGCGACGAAGTGCCGTCAAATGTTCCATTTATACCTGGCCAAAATCCCACAGCAACACGAATAGTTTCCGACTTAAAACAACCAATAGATTTTTTTAAACTGTTTTTCACTAATGACCTCGTGGAAAAAATTGTTTGTGAAACCAATATATATGCAAAAAAAAAATTGGAAGGGAAGACGTTATCTGCAAATTCGATTTGGCGAAGCTGGCGTGATGTGACCAAGGAAGAGTTCTGGGCATTTCTTGCTGTCGTAATCAATATGGGGACGATGCCGTTGGCCAATTTGCAAGAATATTGGTCGAGGAATATCGTCACTTATATTCCTTTCTATTCGGATACATTTACTAGAGATAGATTTAGCCAAATCTTCTGGATGCTTCACTTGAAAACTATTCCAACACGTAACACCAATCCACGAACGCGCCTACAACGCGTAAGCTGCTTTTTGGACTATGTCACCTCGAAGTTTTTGGATTATTTTATCCCGGGCGAACATATATGTGTGGATGAATCCACTATAAAATTCAAGGGTCGAATTTCGTTCATAACTTACAATCCGAAGAAACCCACAAAATGGGGTATCAGAGTTTATGCTTTAGCTGACTCAAAGACTGGCTACATTTGTTGCATTTTGCCATATTACGGGTCACTCACCACAGAGCTCTTGGGCAGACCCGATTTACCAGTGTCATCAAGAATTCCAATACACTTATATCGAATGTTGTTGGAAAAAATTCCAGGTGCTCAGGGGCACCATATGTATACGGACCGCTACTACACCAGTTATTTCTTAGCGCAAGAACTAGCCAAATTAAAGTGTAATCTTACAGGAACAATTTTAACGAACAGGAAAGGATTGCCCAAAGAAATAAAGAAGCCAAATTTTTCGAAAAAATCCACGATCGCGTATCGACAGGACAACACCTTAGTGTTAGGATGGAAAGATAAGAGGATTGTCACTTGCTTGACTACGGCGGGTGACACAGGAATGACGACGGTCAAAAGAATTACACGAGAAGGTGTGGATATAATGGTTAAGAAACCCAATATTGTATTGAATTATATAAATAATATGGGCGGTGTTCATCGGGCGGACCAATATGCGTCAACCTATTGTTTCCTACGAAAATCGCTTAAATGGTGGCGTAAATTTTTTTTCTGGGGAATGGAAATTTCCCTGATCAATTCATATATTTTATATAAACTAGAAAAAAACAAAAAAGGGGAAAAGCCACTGAGCCATCTACGATTTTTAAAAGCACTTGTCGAACAATTAAGAGGGTCGTATCGCCAGCAACGAGAGCAAGCGTCTACGTCGCATTCCGATAAAATCCGATTAAACGGGAAGCTCCACGTGATACTAAAAGGGCCAAAAAGGGACTGTAAGGTTTGTTCTGACCGCAACACACCTGGAGGTAGGCGGGAAATTTCGTATTACTGTGATACGTGTCCTGACAAACCTAGGATGCATCTTGGAAATTGTTTCACAAAATATCACACCAAAACTAATTACAGAGTGTAAGATTGATTAAAATTTTGTAATACTTAATAAAATTTCTTGTTTTCGACATATAAATGAACTAGAGGGTGCGCGCGGCTTCGCCCGCTTATTAGGAGTGATTCTAAAAAAAAACCACGAAACACATGTTCAATAAAATGTTTTTAACAGTCTGAATTTAAATTTTTATAAAAATCGGTGGCAATTTAAAGATTTTTCCATATAAACTTTCAACCCCTTATTTGAACCCTTAGGGGGTGAATTCTTAAAAACCATGAAACACGTGTTACATGAAATATTTTTAAAAGTCTGAATTTCAAATTTTATAAAAATCGGTAAAGATTAAAAAAAAATTCCAAACAAACTTTCAACACCTATTTCATCCCTTTAGGGTTAAAATTTTTCAAATTCCCTTCTTAGTGGATGTCCAGAATATAAAAATAAACATCTGCCCAAATTTCACGTTTCTACCATCAGCGGTTACGGCTCTGCGTGCGTCTTACCTCAGTCAGTCAGCACAAGTCCTTTTATATATATAGAAGACTAGAGGGCGCGCGCGGCTTCGCCCGCTTATTAGGAGTGAATTCTAAAAAAACCACGTTCAATAAAATATTTTTAACAGTCTGAATTTAATTTTTTATAAAAATCGGTGGCAATTTAAAGATTTTTCCATATAAACTTTCAACCCCTTATTTGAACCCTTAGGGGGTGAATTCTAAAAAACCATGAAACACGTGTTCAATGAAATATTTTTAAGAGTCTGAATTTCAAATTTTATAAAAATCGGTGCAAATTAATTTTTTTTTCCATACAAACTTTCAACCCCTATTTCATCCCTTTACGGTTAAAATTTATCAAATTCCCTTCTTAGTGGATGTCCAGAATATGAAAATAAACATCTGCCCAAGTTTCACGTTTCTACCATTAGCGGTTACGGCTCTGCGTGCGTCTTACCTCAGTCAGTCAGCACAAGTCCTTTTATATATATAGATAAACTAGTGAAATTTTATTATTTATATACGTTTGTTTCCTTATAAATATTTTTCAATTACTTGTAATGTGTTCGCCGAATTTGGCCAAAATCGTCTCGAGTTGCTTTTTCGCGCAAGCGAAAAAGGCCTCGAGTGGAAAGAGTTAGAAATGTTACAAATTACATACAAATGTAAAACATGTATAGATAAC
The DNA here is from genome assembly GCA_013421005.1 of Heliconius erato x Heliconius himera. Taxonomy (NCBI): domain Eukaryota; kingdom Metazoa; phylum Arthropoda; class Insecta; order Lepidoptera; family Nymphalidae; genus Heliconius; species Heliconius erato x Heliconius himera. Next base: position 39,366 of record JAATLQ010031179.1, on the reverse strand, counting down.
TAGTTTCTATGACTTATTGGCGTATAAATATTTAATTGACCTCTGCATCTGGAGGCCGCAGGTTCAATGTCGTCGTAGGGCAAATTTCTATAAATAAAACAATATGAACGTTAATCATTGAATAAATTTATAAATCAAATTCTAATGTTACATTAACACATGAGAAAAATAGATTCAAGCTGTTCCACATATAGCCATATTGACAGAGGGAACCTATCGTTAAGGCATCCTTCTCCCCTTTCCGCTCGATTGTCGAGCGTGTATTGATTAGTGGAACTCAATACCCCCTAGTTTATATACCACCAGATATAGGTAATAAATATTATTGATTCCTCCTAGTAGGAATCGAACAAGCAACAGTCGCGTTTATTGTCAAACGCTGTGCGACTGGGCCGCGATGCGTGACATGACGGGCATTTATGTAACTTTATTTGTCTATAATGTTGTGTAGCTTTGCGTGTCTTTCTAATATGTATAGGTTAAGAAAAATTAACCCACTGTTGAGACTCGTCCCTTCTCCATTTTCAAATAATTGAAAAGAGAATAAATGGCGAAAATAAATATGTTTTTATCATACCAAAGTCTAGAAAGAGTACACACACTATCTCCCACTTTATATATAATTTCATATCAAACCGCAAAGACCTGTAGAATGTGGTGTGACACCGTGCAAAGTAAACACTAAATACACATAACATTATTGTTCTGGCATTTTGTTTGATAACGAAATACGAGTACACAATGCATTCTGCATATTTGAATAATTTTTATATAATGATATATTTTTCCAAACACAGTGGTGCAGTGGAAGAGGCGGAGCTCAACGCGGCGCTTTTCCTCGCTACCAGAGCGAAAAAAAGAAAATATTTCATGCCCTTAAGTGGCAATCGAACCCAAAACCTGTCACGTTTACAGTGGTAGGCTGGTGCCCAACGAGCGACCTCATAAATTAATAATTTATTGATGATTAAATAATATAATAATTTTTGTAGTTATTTTAGAATTTCAACTCTTTTTCCGTTACTCTTACTTCTACTACAAAGGACTCTCTAGAAGGTATATATATCCTAAACAGCAGTCTAGCCTAGTATTAGAAGAGAGAGATTGTCTCCACGGACCGCCTGACGAATGAGGAAATTACTTAAGACTCGACACTAACAGATACCTATATACTATATACATACCCCTATTCTTTATACATTATAGATTATCGTTGCAAAAAAATGGAAATGCCGTATTCGCTTATTTTACAGATTATTAAATAAATAAACGCAAAAAATAAAAACATAAACAACACGGGCATAAAACAACAAGGATATTACCGACCGGTGACTGATTGCACATCTATAATTAGCACGAACATAGGTGCAGGATCGATTTGGAGCGAACAATCGACGCTCCAGTTGCAAATGTGCGAGATATCATTGCAACACGAGAGCTTCCGTCCGCGTTACATGTCAAACATCAAACGTCGATGTTGACTTCCGGTGGCAGCCGTGACTGTCGTGTTGTCAGATAACAACAAAAAACTATAATTGGTATCTGTCGTTTAGAGCAAGAAAGGCGAACAATATCAGCATAATATTTAAATATTTTATATATATTTTTCATTAAATTACATTAAAGCAGGGGATAGGCAGCGGAAACTTTGAGCTAAGATACTCCTAATTCTCTTTCTGCCTGATTAACAAAAATGCTTGAGTTGAGTGGCAGAATTTCAAGGCCATTGTAAACTAGAGCGAAAAAATTAAAATAATATAAATAATAATTAATGACCCGAGGAGTAATCGAACCCAAAATCATCGCGTTTGTTTAGCGATAAATCACTCCATCACTCTCTACTATTTACATAGGTGAAAGCGAAGTCATTCACATGGCGCCGCGTGACTTAGAACCCACAACTATCACCTGTACACTCAGATGCTTCTCTTGTTAAGTGCGCTGAAAGGACAGGAATTTTATTAGCTATGTTAAAGGGTACCCTATAATATAGTAATTAAAAGAATATAGGTAAAAATATAAGCGAAATTTATCGATTTCGTTTATATGTATACTTCTTTCTCTTTATTAAAATTTAAATTAATACGATTACACGAATATATCCTTTTCTAGGGCAATTTAATCCTTCAGTGCTCAACCGTGAGGAAACCCGAACGTACACTTTCGCGGCTCACTGGGCTTCACGCTGATACCTTGGATGGCAAATTGGCAAATTGGTCAGGATTCGACAAATTAAACAAAGGAATAATCAATGGACGTGATAAAAAAAAATGTTTCACGCTGTATCCCGCGTGTAGATGTAATGTAGTAAGCAGTGGTAAACCAGTGTCAGACAAGTCGATAGAAGTAAATTCAAATTCCATCAACTATTTATAACACAACTATTTGTCACATCTCTCATTTAGTTACAGAATATGTGACGTTTGAAACTGTCATCGGACGGAAAGTAGAGAATAGAGTGATTAGTCACTGAGTCAGTCTTTATTTATTTACTAAATGGAAAATCAAAAGACATGCAAATACACCTTCGATTGTATAAGATTATTGTATAGATAAAAAAAATACTTTCGACAAACGTGTTACTAAGGAACTTATTATGGTGGCGCAGTGAAACAAACTGTCTAAACATGATATGAAATGAAATTTGGGTTCAATCTCCGCTCAGGGGATAAGCATAGGCATATTTATAGGAATAATTGACAACTGCATCAGACTAAAGTTTACCTTGCGCAAATTTTCAACTTACCTTAACCAAATATAATACTCAGATTCATACAATAAATGTTAAAGAGTAAAAATAAAGTTTTTTTAAGGAAATTGGAGCCTATTACAAGCAGTTTAGCATTCAGCTTCTTACTTTAAAACAATAAAAAATTAATAACAAAAGCAGCTTCACGCCTTTTCTCGCATAGCAGGGTAGGCAGAGGGGGTCTACTACTTTATTGTACATTCCGTTCCTCACACAACGCCAAAAATTTGAGACAGTGGCGTAACTTAACGTCGCGCTTTATCTACCAGAACGAACGAAACATAAAATTAACTAAATACAATCAATTCCTATGAGAATCGCATCCACAACTGTCACGTTAATAAAACGGTGTCCAGCACCACCAGCACAGCTCAAGCCAAGATAAGAGAAAAAGAGGCAAAGTTTTCACTGTGCACGTGTCGCAAGCGTGGAGCAACACTAGGTTAGGTTACGTCCGAGCCGTAACGTCACGCTCAAGGTTAATTTCATTTGCCATATGCAAATTGACTACATGCTCGTATCCGGCGCGGTGTGCAGCGTCACTTATAGTGAAATGACTGTCTTGGATAGTATATGTAAATTTTGACTTCGATTGTCGACTAAACTGTATTTGTTTTATGTTAAGCACAGATTTATTTTAAAATATTATGAAATTATTGTTATGTAATTATTATGAGGCCAGTCATGGCGCAGGGGCACAAAGAGAGACTGTAAAACCGAATGGTTGTGGGTTCGATCCCCACTCGAGGATATGAAATATTTACTTAAATTTATCTTTCCATTTCTTCGCTCTGGTGTCGAGGACAAGCGCGGCGTTGAGTTCTGCCACTCAACACGCAATGCCTCCAGAATTTGGCAGAAAGTGGGGATCAGAGTGTCTTAACACTAGGTTCCCTCTGCCTACCCTGCAGTGTGCGGGATACAGCGTGAAGCTGATTTATTTATTTTATTATAAAAAAAAATTAATTCAATGATTGCTTCGTTTGATCGTTTGGTCATACAAATTATGAAGTTAGGTTAAACTCAAAACACAGTGCGGCGCGGTATATTAAGTTTGGGTTGAATAAGACCCTCCTCGTACCTACAAGGCAACAAAGCAAGCGGCGTGGCAATGGCGTTGAGTGCCACCACTCAACACACAATGCATCGAAAATTCGGGGAAAAGTGGGAAAGAGACTCGTCTTAATAGGAATGGAGAGTTTTAACACTAAATTAGAATAGAAAATATGGATATTACTCTATTACCTACATAAATTCACAAGATTTTCTTTAGTTTCAAAAATAATCAAATTATTAATATTAATTTCAGAAGTATTAATGAACATATAATTATAAATTTACTGTATGGGCATGTACAATTATATGTATATGTAGAATTTTGACGCAATTTAAAATTATCCGATAAAAATGGTCATTACATTTTCACTCGATATGTTGAACCCTATTTAAAAAAAATGTTGAACCCTATTTCCAAACGATTGTATCTAGTCTTCAATGTCAGCTTCTCATTATATAAAATAGCTAAGATTTAAGCATACTTAAGTAACTTGCTATACACACTACAGTCTATAAACTTGTAATAATAGTCAATATATTTAAAAGTAAAAAAAAAACATATACTTCAAACAATAGATAGGAATAAAAACCGAGATAGGTCTACCAGGATATTGGTATTGAAATTTGCCATCGCACAAACGGCGTTCCGCATTGCCGTCGGCGTGGAAGGCTTCGCAGGAAGTCGAGGGGGCGGGCGCTAGGTTGGGGGGGTGAATAGACACGCATGCGCTGTGCTATCGATTCTAGCTCAAACCTACCAGAACCGTAGCCGATTCAAAAAATTAACACCCTTGTAAAACCTTATATGGACTGATCGTTAAATATACTAAAACTTTGAATATATATTTTTTTAGTTTCACTCTGGATCACACATACAGCAGGATAAGTAGAGGGAACCTAATGTAAAACACTTCCGATCCCAATTTTTCGGGACATTGCATAAAGTGGCGGACCCTCATCGTCAAGCTATCTCTTGATTATAATTAAGTAAAAAAATATATATTGTTAGTATTGTGTTTAGTAGCATAAGTGTTAATAAGTGCCTGTATTGCTGAAAACTTATAAAAGAAAAATTATAGGTTGTTTTATGAGAATACTAAAATCACTATAAAACGAATCATCCATATTGAGAAAAGAAGAATATAATCAGTTCAAATTTTTTTTACAACCGGAATAATTAATAATAACATGATATTCATGTCTTTAGTAACAAGAAGACGAATTGATTGACGCAAAAATAATCAAAAACCGTCCGCTTGGGATCTACAATGGCATATACATTCCTATGTTATATTATAGGCGGATAAACACTTTATTTTGCATATTATGCATAGCATACCAGGCAGAGAGAATGTAGTGTCAGTACACTCTGTTCCATCAGAATTCGAAACATTGCAACAACATTTAAGTATTAGTAGCGGCATATCGTACATCGTACATCGTCTATACACATGTCGATTGATCGATAAGGGCATCGGGATGCGCCGTACGCCACGTGGCGGCGGGCGGCCAACGAACCTGTGCAATTTTGGTGATACCAAAGGAAAAAATATATTTATTATATATTTTTTGGAACTATTAAATTTTTATTATTATAGTAATCAAAATATTATTTTCAAAAACTTTTTTCATTCCAAATATTCTCAAAAATACTTTGCAGATATCGAAAAATAAGTTTAAGCAAATAAAAAAAAATACATGTTTTTGTGATGTTTTTATTTGGAAACGACTGAGTTCAACAGTCAAGTTTATATGACAAATTATTTCACTTTCTCCTTAACAATTCATATGTAAATATACCTATTCAATTAAACCAGAGTAAATAAAATAGGATTTGTATACAGTGTGGATACAATTAATTACAGTAAAAGATAACAAGTAGCTTCACGCATTTTCGGGCAAAGCAAGGTAGACACAAGGAACCTAGTGTTCCCTAAACTCTCGCCCGATCCAAAACGTGTCGTAATAAATGGCAAAGGTTTTAAGTAAACCTAGCCCAACGAGTGGGAATCGAAACCACAACCAACGTGTTTACAATCTCAGCCCCTCTACTCCAAAACATCCTCAAAAACGATAACAAGTACCGTGCAAAAAACCGTTTCAACTGTGTTACAAAGGCGTTGAGTTGGAGATTTCCTTTTAGCCAATTCAATAAAGCAACCCAAAGTGTTTATATCTCGTAGATCCTTTTATTTATTACCGCCGGTTTCTCGGATGTAATCTATATAGTGGGATTTATAGCATTTAGTGAGATCGTTTATCCTAATGGATGTGACTATGCTCATATTATGTAATGTAATATTATACATACATATATTCTCATCGTGGTAACCGCAATTTAGTTTGCTAGGATCTTATCATCAATGGACGTCAATTTATTGTGGTTTTATTTACAAAGACCAATATTTAATTGCGGCGTTAAGTTCCGCCACTTAAAACGGAATGCCACAAGAATTCAGTGAAAAGTGGAGTAATTTGTCGGTGTTCCTGATATAAAGGATTTTTCTACGAGCTGCCGCCTGTGGGAATTATTTATATAATTGTTTTTGTTTCTTTTACCCTTACGCTATATCCCGCATAAAACAAAAGGAATCTAGCGTCCATTCCCCACGCACTCAAATTTTCACTCAACGTCGCGCTTTACCTTGTACGAGAACAAACAAAATTTAAATAATTCTTTCCCCCAAGATGTAATCGAACTCACATCCATCACGTTTACAGTCAAGATGCTATACCGCTACGCAACGACTACCTCTATTTATATAAAATAGAATTCTGAAGCAATCAATAACTGGATTGCATGCAAAATGTCGAAAGTGACGTTTAAAATCGAAAAAAAAATCTAATTAAGACAGATTATATATTTAATTTGTTAGCAAATGGACCTTGAGCCGTCTCTCTTTAGGAAAGTGGAATAAGTTTTGATAATCACAAGTTAATGGAATGCGAAGACAATGACTTGGATCCAAACTAACTTGCGTAAGCCGTACGATAAATATTCATTATAAGTTATACCTAATGCTTGCGCTTGAAAAGTTATGTCAGCAATGAGGTAAAATTACATAATTAATTGGACGTCGGGTGGGATGAACTTTACATTTATTAATTTGTACAAATAGGTTTCTGAGGCCAGTCGTGGCGCAGTGACACAAAGTGTGACTGTAAAACCGACTGGTTGTGAGTTCGATCCCCACTCGAGGAGATGAAATATTTACTTAAATTTATATTTCCATTTCTTCGCTCTGGTGTCGAGGTAAAGCGAGGCGTTAAGTTCTGCCACTCAACACGCAATGCCTCCATAATTCGGCAGAAAGTGGGGTACGGAGTGTCCTAACATTAGGTTCCCTCTGCCTACACTGCAGTGTGCGGGATACTGCGTGAAGCTGATTTTTTTTATATAAATAGGTTATTTTCTAGATTTACGCCGTATCGAAATCTATTGGTATCGGGCGAGAAATAAACAAAAATACATTTCCAGGTTTTAATTTGTACCCACAACCGTCTCCATCAAAGCAAGATAGATATTTTCCACGATACATAAATTATAATATTGTCAATCAAATCAAATCAGCTTCACATGCGTAAAGTTTTTAAAAAAAATACAAAACTACCAAAAGTTTAAAATATCGTCAGTTTTTACTATTAAAAAGGATATAATAACCGATCCTAATATCCGCACGTCCTTATTCTTAGTGGTCGCGACCCTTTCGCGTAGGTCCCTGGGGACAGAGAACCGGAAACTGCCCACGTTACAATTATACTTATTGGCGGGTACTTTGAAATTTAGTCAAATTACTTACTATTATTATATGACTAATGTCAGTAAATAGTAATGACGACTAATGTAATATAAGCATTTTTGAGTGACTGGTCACTCTTAAGCTCGATCGATCTCGGTACCAAAGGTCGTGAATACCGCACATTGGCTAGAACACGCAAGTTTAAGTACATTTAAGGTTAAGATAACTTCTGTATAGATCGATCTACATGAGGCATCGTAAAAAAATGCGAATTGAAATAATTGGGGCCAGTCGTGGTGGAGGAGCACAAAATATGAGTGTAACGCGACAGGTTGTGGTTCCGATTCCCACTCGAGGAAATGAAATATTTCATATTACCATTTTTTTCACTCTGGTGTCAAGGCAAAGCGCGGTGTTGAGTTCCGCCACTCAACACGCAATACCTCCAGAAATCGGCAAATAATAGGCAAAAACGGTGTGTCTTAACACTGGGTTCCCTCTGCTTTAAATAAAAAATTATGAAGAAACTTTCGAGTGTAAACGGCGTCACGATTTACGATGTAAGCTGACCTTAATTGAGTGTTCATTACAATTTATTCGCTTGAGGCGGTAAAGATTTTAGTTTTATTCATACTAAAACACTGTCGGTTTCGAAAAAAAACGAGACCGTGTGAGAAAATAATTGGAGGTGAAAAGATATTGATACTTCTACCTTCTAATGAAATTGAACCAATGGACGTATCTTGAAAGTTATTTGGCTTCCGCAACAACAAAAAGAACTGGAGGAATGCTTAAATTATAATTTATTTAATCTTGACGGTCTTCGTATTCAAGCAGCGGGGTTAGGTTGCGTTGTTCAACTTAAAATATATTTACAAACTCGTTATATCTTTAGAAATTTATTTAGCTATATAAACGATAACATAGACAGCAATGAGACAGGACACTATCACACCACTATCAAGTACTGATCATAATTTACACTAACAGAAAATTTATGATGAAAAATATCAAACCTACGCTTCAAACTATCAATCATCTGTAGTTATAGAATGGCAAGTAAAAGTTAATGCAAATGTATGAAGGAGGAGTGCGTCGACCTGTACGTATGACATAACGTTTGGGCAAACCGCGATCGTACCGTCTGGCTCACTTCGGTGTTAGTTAACTTGACGTAATGCGAATCACTTGCGGCTTTGGTTCTACTTTAAAATACAAAAAAAGATTCATTTTGTAATAACTATATATTTAAAACGATTGAGAATTAATTTTATAATATCTTAAGTTGTTATTTATTCGTTTAGTATTATTATTAAAAACATTAAATTCGTAGCGAGTGTGAAACATATGGTTAAATAAATTAGAACAGTTAAAACGCAACGTCAAGTTTCGATGCCCAGCAGCTATTGTCTGAAAGGGAAAATGGTCTCAAAAATCCATGAAATTGGACTTGACACTGTTTTTCCTTTTTAATAAAAAAATGTGAAATATACACGCGAGATACAACAGCAAATCTAGAACAAAAACTTACACCAAATCCCCGATGACAACTGTATATGTACATAATTATAGGGAAATATCTATCTTTCTTTTTTCTATCTTTTTTCTACAGTAAGATTCTTTATTTTTTTTTTTCAATTTCACGCTGTATTTTGCATATGGTTAGGCACCCTAATGTTAATCGTTCAACATTTTCTGACGATTTTTTGAGGTATTGCGTATTGAGTGGCAGAACTCAACGCCGCACTTTGTCTTGGTACCAGAGCGAAGAAATTGAAATATTAATAAATAAAAATTCATTTCCCGAATAGGAATCGAAACCACAAGCGCGTTTGCAGTCACACACTTGTGCCTCTCCGCCACGACGGCCTCAAGATAATCAAAACATTATAAAGCCTAGTGACGTCGTATGAGCGATTAATTTATGTACTTACTTTGAACACATGGCTAAAAAGTAAAAAGGTCTAACTCATAACCGGATCAAAATTTAATTATTAACCTAGAAATCATACGATTTATATGGAAGCTTCATTTAATAATCTCCCTCTAAATCCATAAATAATTTACATTTTTTTAGCGTCAAACTACTCTCTGCATATGTAGCGATAATTTAGGATCAAAAATAGTTTGGTAAAGTATTTTCTCTTTTATTAGAATGCCAGTTTTTGGTCTGTTGCTTTGCCGCCGTGGCCAAATAAGGTGCCTAGGAGTTATTTAACTGAATGCGGGGGGTCTCACACAGCTACAGTGCCTGTCTGAATCTGTAGTCTTTCTCGATAAATGGGACTGACCACTCAAACAAAATTATTTTTTCAATTCGAATCAATAGTTCCTCAAATTAGAACGCTCAATCAACCAAATTCTTCAGATCTATAATATTAGTATAGAAGATAAATTAAGGAGCAAAAATATATTTTAACATAATTTCGGGGTTTTATTTTCAAATGCATCAACGTTAGAAATTAATCATCAATCAGATATGCGAACTTTATTATAACAGTCACTTTTACTCAAATATTTAGTTAGACCACCTTTGCATCTATAGCTTCTTCCATCTACCTAACAAGAAACAACGTCAGTAATTAGAATTTGAGTGACGTGAGCAAACTTTCATTAAAGCAAGTATTTTTAACGACGAGCTACTGTTATCGGTATGACGCTCGTCTACGGTATACAGTAGCTGATAACAAATGTTAAAAATGAATTAGAACTTTAACTTAGGTGATAACAGGATGTAAATATAAAAATTGCTTCATTTATCGGTCAATTTCACCATAAACATGCCCTCGGATTGCGTCACTTATATTCGATAAAAAAAGTTAATTTTAACTTTAACATTAAATAAAACTAATGTGGCATGTTTATTTTCAATAGACAAGCCAATCCACACATACAAGTCACTCCATGTGACAAGTCACTCTTTTTTTCTCCTGCCTATTTAAAGTCCTTATGACAATTTTTTTAGGCAGAGGAAGCTTAGTGTTAAGACACTCCGCTCCCGCTGAATACTGAAGACGTTGAACCCACAACCTGTCTCGTTTACAGTAACAAGTTTGTACGACTAGCCTCAATTGTTACATCTAAGAAAAATATTTCAAATATTAAAAACCCCTCAAGTCCATTCAAACTTACGCTCTTTCGGTTCAATCAGAAAATTTCAACTGCTCGACGGTGATCAAAGATTACTATTTGTATTTAGTATCTACATCCATCAAATATGAAAAAAAATATATATAATTTACTACGTGCCCAAATTTATGCAATGAAAAAACTTTAAATTTGTAACTATCTATTTAAAACGTCGTAAAATGAAATAAAAATATATATATTAAAATTTTCTGTTTTCTATATTTTACCCTTTTTTTAATAAATAGGTTAAATGTTTCTTACTAGAAATTAAAAATGTACATTAAATAACGTACCGAAATTATATTTAAAAGCTTGCCAAGCTTTAAAAACTTAAATATCACTTTCACATTTGCGCATTTCAGCCGTGCGCTTCGAAAAGAACAATTTGCGAGTTATTCGTAACAAAAGAATAACATTTACAGCAAATTCCTCGACCCGTTTTCGTGGCCACGTCGTATACGTGTGAAGAATAATAATGTGTAAAATATATATTCATTAGTTGGCTACATTTTTACTGGAAAAAAAATTATGATATGACTCTTTATTCTTCTTACCAATATAAAAGACATTCACAGTGTAGTTATATTAATGGATATTTTTTTTATTTTTCTTGTATCTCGTATAAAGCAGGGTAAACAGAAGGTAAGACATTTCTTCCCACTGTCTGCTCAATTTTGAAAACATTGCTTGAGCCAGGAAATCACCACGGGTTTTTCCTAACAGCTACAAATTAAAAATAATTTATTTCTCCGAGTATCGAACCGAACCTACAACGAACGTTCGTTTACAGGTTTAGATTTTTTTAGGTACATATAAAGATATATAAATAGGTGTCTAAAAATATATATATAGAACTTTCATCAACCTCCAGGCAACAATACATTTGAATTTAAATAAAACGTGGAGGGGACAGACTTTATTACAAAAAAAACACGTCTCTTTGAACACGACACAATTTAATTTTCATCCAGGAGAGCTTTCGTATGATTGGAATATTGGTTTTAAGCTACGGCGGCGTTCGAGTAATCTAATATATGAACCTATTACACTGCCGCAAAATGGTAATCGATCGACTGTCCTGGAGGAAACTCGACATGCAGAGAGATGGCAAATTAATTTCTTAGCAGCTTTACGCTTTTACCGCATATAACAAGGCTATAAGCCTATATTATGTAAAGTAAATTGTTTTGAAGTTATCAGGGAAGAGGTAGAGTTAAATAAATATAATATGTATTTTTCATATATTTGTACAAAATAAATTTGAAACGGTGAGTATAAAAAGTTAGAGGTGGATGTTTCAGGTCATTTTTTCCTATGTTTTTGGTTTCTTCTTATACTTTCTTCATACAGCTGGATTTAAACGCGCGCCTCACTGCACTAAAAGCGCGAAAGAAAATGTATAAACATTTTCTAAAAAAAAATATTTTGTCTTTAATTATGGAATAACAGTTTAAAATATATATAAAAAAAACAATACCATGTGGATATCCATACAAAATATCACAACAAAAACCAACAACCACCGGATGTTATTATTTTTAATTCCATATAGAAATCGAACGCATAATCGGAAAATGACACTGATTTGTCAACACGAGCTCGGCTTTTATTTACAGTATGTAGGTAACGGCTATAAACAGCATTTTTCAAACAATGCGTTTAACGTACCGTGTCCGTGTCGTACGTTGAAACAAGGTGACCGTTTTCCACAAAAATAGGTCAAAATGTGTGTAGAACACACGCAACCCATGGGTTTTATTATTAAATGTTTAAATAAAGAGTAAAAATAGTACCTACTTATTGAGGCCAGTCGTGGCGCAGGGTTACAAAGTGTGACTGTAAACAAAACAGGTTGTGGATTCGATTTCCATTCGAGGAAATGAAATATTGAATGTTTCCATTTTCTTCGCTCTAGTGTAGAGGCAAAGCCCAGCGTTGAGTTCCACCACTCAATACGCAATGCCTCCAGATTCGGTGGACAATGGACAACGGAGCGTGTTAACGCTAGGTTCCCTCTACTTTCTGTGTGCGGGATACACCGTGACGCTAAAAGAGAGGTTCTTTTATGTACAGCAATTTATTTCAGTATATTTAAAGCATATGTATACTTTAATAATATAGATAATCTATATATATAAAAGGACTTGTGCTGACTGACTGAGGTAAGACGCGCGCAGAGCCGTAACCGCTGATGGTAGAAACGTGAAATTTGGGCAGATGTTTATTTTCATATTCTGCACATCCACTAAGAAGGGAATTTGAAAAATTTTAACCCTAAAGGGATGAAATAGGGCTTGAAAGTTTGTATGAAAAAAAAAATAATTTGTACCGATTTTTATAAAATTTGAAATTCAGACTCTTAAAAATATTTAATTAAATACGTGTTTCATGGTTTTTAAGAATTTTTCCCCTAAGGGTTCAAATAAGGGGTTGAAAGTTTATATGGAAAAATCTTTAAATTGCCACCGATTTTTATAAAAAATTAAATTCAGACTGTTAAAAATATTTTATTGAACACGTGTTTCGTGGTTTTTTTTAGAATTCACTCCTAATAAGCGGGCGAAGCCGCGCGCGTCCTCTAGTAAATTATATTTACATTAATAAATATATACAACAAAAATGGCTAAATTATATATGGCTATATAAAACAACTTTCGAAAAAATAAGACTTGAGTACCACATATTACACAGGGTAAATAAACTGAGCTACTAGGTTATATTTAAAATTTTGCACATGTTAGGCAAAGACAAAAATAAAAATTGCCATAAAACACTCCGTCCTCTCCATTGCATTCGTTTTAGAAGTACTGCGTTCATATTATGCATCTAACATTACATTTGAGTTTTGACAAACTTAATAAAAATTGAAATGCAAAGTATCTCAACGTATTTTAAATTATTATTTTTTTCTTTGTATTTTGTGATGAGTTTCTAACATCTTTTACATGCGGGTGATGAAAAAAATAAAAATAAAATGCGTAGTCTGTCCAAGCGTCATACTAGGGCATTACAACATAAATAAATTTTCGACATAGCTTGATTAGAACGTAAGGCTTACTGGTCAGAGTGCGCGGACGGTTTCCAAGATGCACGGATTCAAATTCCGCTACGTTCAAATTTTTATACTTTTTCTAAAATATTTCTCTTTCTTAATTGTGGACAAACATATGATAAAAATGTTACAATAACAAAATGTGTGTTCAAATACATAAAGGTAAAGAATAATATATATACAATCAATACTAAAGAGACAAAAGGCGTAGACGCAATACCAACATTGCATGCAAATCGTGACTTTCACTGTACTAAAGAATGTAAAATGCTAGATTTGAAACATCGTGCTTAGATAACTGGAGAATATTATATAAATAAAAATAATTATACTATTGTATATAATAGTATAATTACTGACATTTAGTTTTTTTTTATATTATATAAAAAAACCATCTAAGTCCGAGTCGGACTTGCGCACTTGTTTGTTGATATGTCTAACTATTAGTTCATGAGATAGAGCAGTCTTAGTAATAAGAATTCACAAAAACAAATAATTTATTAGAGAATAGTGTATTAACATCACATTCTCCCTCAGCCTGCTCGGAAAAAAATGACTAAATGAAAACATAAACATAATATGTAGAAGATGACATAGCAAAAATCATTTTTAACACTAGTATGTTAATAAAAAGACTTGTGAAGTCTAACTTTTAGTTAAGACCTTTACCTTTAGTTTAATTTTCATAAATCTAAAGCTAATCGGTGAAATGGTTTATAATAATACAACCTTTCCTAAAAGATACTCTTAATATGAAGACCCCAAATTATACAATAAACTGGCGTTAAGTTAAATTTTTTTGATTGAAGAAAATCCAGAATTGATCTGGATGACATTGTGTAACACTATGTGAACTGATAATGGGTGAGAAACCTATTATGTCTAGCAAGGGACAGCCACTGATGATGACAAACAATGGATATTTCAGCAAAGTTTTCAGAAATTCACTTTCATTTTTGTTCAATATAAGGATTTTGTTTCCATATTAGGATTTAATTAAATACATAATATTTTTAATATAATGTGCCTGCAACTATTATAGAAGCCAGTCATGGCACAGAGACATAAAATGAATGCAAAACTAACAGGTTGTGGGTTCAATACCCACTTGAGGAAATGAAATATTTATTTAATTTTATATTTTCATTTCTTTGCTCTGGGGTCTCAATACACAATGCATGAAAAGTGGGGAGTGCCTTATCACTAGGTTCCCTTTGCCTACACTGCTGTGTGCAGGTTAGTGTGAAACTGATTTGATATTTTATTTGTAACTGTAATGTAAAGGATTCCAGAAAATTAGAAAAAACATTGTCTTACTGTAACATGGTGGTTGTGACTTTTATCCCCTTTCAGTGGAATGGATTTATTAATTTTCCCATTTTACTAAGCATTAACTTGCTATTTGTATGCATGTAAAAAAATTTGACTGGAAAATGCAGAATGAAGTGTCCTGTACACTAGGTTTTCCTATAATAAAAACTATTTAACAAACTGGCCATGTATATTGTAACTTCTAGAGACTTTTCAACTATTAGAGAAATTTAAAACACATTAGCAAGCCTGTAATGTAACTTTCAATCCATGTATCTAGTATTTAAAGTATGGATAATCTTTTGATTTGATTATAAGCTTAGTCGATCATAGCAGTTTTAATGTCAGATTGGTGGAATATAATTAGGTTTTATTTAATAAAACAATTTTTTTAATAAAACAAAAATGTTGTTGTTTGTTTTATTAAATAAAACAAAAATGTTTTATTTAATAAAACAAAAAAAGCCTATTAAAAATAAATTTTATGCACAAATTCACATAAGGAAACAACACTGAATCTTATAAGCCAAGTTTTAAAAGAGATAAATTATAAGTTAAACAACTTATTAATAAAGGATGTACATTACATAGTTGACAAAATAGGAAAAATCATCAAATGTATAGTTAAAATTTTAAGATTTCTTTACAAGTTACAATTTACATTAACTTATTAGCCAGTTTTTTTTTATTCTTCATAATCATATAAGAGGAACAGCATGCCTGTTGAGTAGGAAATTGTTGTATGTTTTATTCAACAAATGACTATATCATTAATAAAAAAAATAATAGTTTTATTTTGCAAGTCATTTTTACTTTGAGAATGACATGCGGTTGGAATGACCAATAAGCAATTACATCTAATCAGAAAAATATGGTATTTTTATTTTTTTTAATAATCTATAATATTGTGTAATTGTCAAGTTTAATAAGTTTTTTTTTTCGTTTACATTAACACGATGCTAAAAATAGATTTAAGATATGAATAGATTCTTCAACAATGTTTTATCATTAACATAAACGATCAAAAAGAAACACCCCGGGAGATTAAGTTCAAGAAATTGAGATAACCTCTTGCAATCTGCAATCATAGACCAGACGAAAAGCAAAGCGCTTTATTTCACAAAAACGATTTTATATGAATTATTACATAGTTTAATAACTAACCTGTATATCTTGCTAAAGTCATATAAAATGGTACCGCCCCACTGGACGAGAGCTCGCAGATGGGTAGAATTGTTGATCCTTCCTCGGAGCTGCACCAGAGAAGCACGCTAGCCGGGCACACCAACCTGCCACGATATAATATAAACTTCACTACTGATTCTAACACCTATGCTACCACTCGAAAATACTATTTGACAAGCATATAGACTACTTTAAAAGTATTCACAAGCCGAACGTACGTACCAGCTGGTGAAAACGTGGTCTACTCACTACTTGCATGTATCTATATAAGTAAATATGGAAAGATATTCGATATTAGCTAGCTATACCTTCCCCCTAGCACGGTGCGTCGTGACTCTCGATACGCGCAAATAAAATATACCTCGGCAACACCACAACAACGTGAATCGTTTAGAACATAAAATACAATATAATTACACAAAATATCGTACACGATATAATACCGTGGCTAAAAATGACGGCAGAAAATAAATGAAAATGTACACTTTCTTATGT
>JAATLQ010031179.1:0-22639 GCA_013421005.1 Heliconius erato x Heliconius himera | reverse complement strand
ATGTATCTATATAAGTAAATATGGAAAGATATTCGATATTAGCTAGCTATACCTTCCCCCTAGCACGGTGCGTCGTGACTCTCGATACGCGCAAATAAAATATACCTCGGCAACACCACAACAACGTGAATCGTTTAGAACATAAAATACAATATAATTACACAAAATATCGTACACGATATAATACCGTGGCTAAAAATGACGGCAGAAAATAAATGAAAATGTACACTTTCTTATGTTTCTGGTACTGCCTTCACACCGGAAGCGAGAATTTTTTTAAACTACAAACAACAAATATAACATTTTTTAAAAATGACGAGCTTTGACAAAGAAAATATTGCATTTCTAGATTTATTATTTAATAAATGTTACTATAAATTTATTTTGTTGTGATTTACACGTAATATACAATTTTAAATATCAAATAAAAGATTAATTTCAAACAGGAAACAGTAGATATTGTCTATGATACTTAGAAGAGTCTTTGACTATTATTTTTTTGTAAACAATTCACAGTTGCTAAAGCAACATACGGTGATAAACAAATATGTAAAAAAACTGTTAAAATATTGTTGATATTATAATTTCATAAATTAATGAAACATCGTAATAAACTGATAGTATAATTTAAATATTTTTTTTATTCAAAATCATTGATAAGTAAATTCTGTTTTACATTTATGCAATATAAATACTTGTCTTCAACAAGTAATACTTAAAGCCATAATTTAAGTAAAATAAAATATTTTTATTTTATCATCCCTCATTTTAAATATGACAACATTTATGATAGCACACAGATCAGTAAAGAAATTTTCAAATGGGAAAATGGGCACCAGATGATTTTACGTCAATTTAACACAAAAACCGATGTATCGGTTCAATAAAATAACATAAAACTGTGAAAGAAATTTTATATAAAGTGACTTTGTGAAAAATATAACTTAACTAATTATATATAACAATGGTAAATGTGACATCATCTTTTTCAAGTGAGGTTATGTTTAAAGAGAAATAAATACAAATTTTAATGTGTTTTTGCCACTTTCAGCATTCATGTCGGCAATTATTATACAGCCCAGCACGTTGGAAATGCGCTTTGCCAATAAATTTAAAGACTTCAGTTATTACTATTAAAACAGAACAGGTGATAAAATTTTTACTACTTGTATTGAAAATATTATAATATTAACGAAAAAGTATATTGAATATACAGGAAAATGTAAATCTATTTTTTATTTTCTAATTTCCGAAGTACGAACCCTTGTATCTTTTTTTTTGTTGTTACGTTTAAATGTTACTATTTCACCTTGAAAAGTTTTAAAATTATCTATTTAACAATCTTTATTATATAATAAAAAGAATCACAAAATCGTTTCAGTGTCCAGTCCAAGAATGTCGTTTTTATTCAGCGAGAAAGGGTTTCTTTTCATCCATAATAGAAAACATAAAAGAAGACATTGCAAAAAATAAAGAAATGAAAGATAATATTAAAAAGTTTAGAGAAGAAGCCCAAAAACTAGAAAATTCTGATGCTTTACAAGCAGCTAGGAAAAAGTTTCATGCGGTAGAATCTGAAGCATCTAAAGGATCAGAAGTATTAAAAGAAACTCTGGAAGGTATCAAAGGCAAAGTGGAGCATGTGTTTGAAGAAGCAAGTAAAACAGAAATAGCTAAAAAAGCAGGTAACTTTTATAAAAGGTACATTCATATGTGTTTTCACTAAAACATTAATAAGTATAAATGTATAAGAATTTTGACATATCTTAATGAAATAATATGGTTTAGTGGTCAAATGACTTGGATGCTTTCTAAGAGATGTGGGTTCAAATACTGTTACATCAAAATTTTCATATATTTTGAAGTATAGCATGAATGAATCTAATAATTTTTCATCAAAGTTAGGAAATTCCACACATTTGAAAATACCTATTTGAAAATCAATGTCATTTGTGCTTACTCTAGTAAACACAATTGATGTAATGATTTTTATAATATTTAGATTTCAATAATTAATCATTCAAAATAATTTCAATTTTAATCTGTTTAGGCAAAATAACAGAGGATCTATCAAAAACAGCTAAAGATGCAGCAGAGTCATTGGCGGGTAAAAGTCAAGCACTGGGACAAACGTCAGCTTTTAAGACTATTTCACAGGTAAAATATAAAATATACACAGAATAATATATAGAAAATATACACAGAATGGCAGGTACTAGCAAGGATGTCATAGTGAGAATGAAGAAGAACATGCTCAGTTGGTTTGGGCACATTGAACATATGAGTGATGAAAAAATGGCAAAAAGATTTATGATGAAAAAGTGAGGGGTAACAGAGGCAGGGGGATACCTCAGTTGACCTTTGAAAACACAGTATCAAAGATAGTGGAAGAAGGTTATGTAAAAAGCATGATAACCCCACGGAGGGCATGTGTGAAGAGGTTGATGACAGTGGATGAGGTGAAAGAGGTTTGCCTCTCCAGTACCATTTGGAGCTTCGTTCTCTCTGACTACCCTACAATGGATAAAAGGAACTTAAGTTAAGAAAACATATAAAAATTTTAAAGTAGCAGATGTGGCAGTATAAATTCTTATAATTTTTTATACATATCCTTAATAAGTATTTTTCTTTCCTATGTGGGGAATACCACTTTAAAAATGTTAAAAAATATATTATATTGTCAGAAATAGAAAAAAATTAAGCTGATATATTAATAATGTTATGTCAGTGGCGTAACGGGCGTAACTCCCGCCCGGTGCAAAATACCTTTTCAGCGCCCCCCAGACGAACATTTTTGCAGTTTTGCAGACCTTTCGGCGCCCCTTTGTGAGTAGCGCCCGGGGCATGATGACCCCCCTTGCCCCCCCCTCACTACGCCACTGTGTTATGTACAGAGAGGCAGCAGTACAGAATAAATACAAGCTGTGGGTTAGATTCCTGCTATTCATTATGCTCTGATTTCTAAACATCATGTGGTGTAGTGACGGAATTCAAATTCCTCCACTCATTACACTATATCTTTGAAATTGGGTGCAATAGTGTGAATGAAGTCTTAGCATCTGTTGCCTGCTATGAGAAAGACTGTGAAGTTTTTTAATTTTTTTTTTATATCCATTTGTATTTTAAATTTTCTTAATTCTTCAAAAAAATGGTACCACTCTACTTATTTTATTTAAATTTCGTATTTGTGTTACTTTCAGGCTACAGAAGTAGTTAAGAAAGAGATGGCACCGCGTGGATTAGAAGGGCGTGTTTATACTTCTCCTACCACTTTGAGAAAAAGAGTTGAGGTAATAAGAATATTTAGATTTTTCCAGCTTTATACTCAAATTACAAATGATCTTTAAAACACAGCGAAAGTTTTGTAAATACAGTCAATAAGCTTGCATATGACATTGCCCTCCTCCTATCTGCTATTGTCCCAAATCCAAGACTTCGTGTGGCCAGTGGCAGAACCCAATGTAACATTGTGGGCCTTCTGTTTTTCCGTCCAAGACTTTAGAGATCCCTCTACAAGATTCAAACATTCATTCAGTGATACACCTTCCTGTATATTGGAAAAATTCTAATAAATAAATAAAAAAAAATCAGCTTCACGCTGTATCCCGCACACAGCAGGGTAGGCAGAGGAAACCTAGTGTTAAGACACTCTGTTCCCCACTTTCCGCCGAATTCTGAAGGCATTGCGTGCTGAGTGGCGCAACCCAACACCGCGCGAAGCTTGCCTCGACACAGAGCGAAGAAATGAAAATATAAACTTAAATAAATATTTCATATCCTCGAGTGGGTATTGACAACCAGTCGATTTTGCACTGCCCCTGCGCCACAACTGACCTGACTGCCTCTGGCCTTTAATTCTAATACATTCTGACTGAATTATACATATATATTTACATCCTCCAAAAGGTTTGACCTGTCCAACTCGGGCTTAAATACATTTATACTGGAGTGCTCATTTAGGGTAATTATTATATAGATAATTTTTTTGAAAATTTCACTTAAAACTTCTGATGATGTAAAAAGAATAACAAAATATCGTGCCATATACTGGAAGCTGCTTGGAAAAATTCTTTGAATTTACAAAGTGTAAAGCCCAATAGAAATGCTATTAATGCTGCCTTGAACGATCTGACGGGACAAAACGACGACCGCAGTCGGTCGTTTGGCGCACCGAATCTGACAAATAAGTAGACACCCTTTCCGATAAAACTGCATTTAACTCAGCCTGTTTAGACGTTAAGAAAGGAATTAAAGCATTTCAAGAATTTCTTGAGTCTTGAGAGCTCATAAGGCTTCTGATTATTCATTGTGGAAAGCTACCAATCTATCCTTAATCAACCACAGAGACCTAAGCCTCCTATTCAGACAATATTCGATAACAGGGCCCGATCAAATAAGGATAAAGCAGAGACTTTCGTGCTTTATCTTTAATCAATTTTATCACCCAAAGATGCAGATATTGAATGTGACGAATGTTCGATTGACAGAGAACTAGGACAAATTATTACCATTCTCATAAACGCTTTTTTTAGAGTCTCTTACTTTCCTGATCACTGGTAGGTGTCCCAGACGATTGTGAGTCACAAACATGGCAAACTGGCTAACTTAGCATCAGGTCGTTGCCAATAAAAAAAAAATATACTTGCATGGCTTACACCAGTTTTAGAGGAACTAATACCAGACATAACCAAATTATACCAAACCACCAGTTTAGTTTCCGAAAATATCACTCTACTATAGAACACAACTGCATCGTGTTTGCGACACTATTCGCCATTTTTAGGAATCAAAGGAGTACTGTCCATCTGTATTCTTGGACATTCAACAAGTGTTTGATAAAGTATGGCACAAGGGCTTACTCTACAAAATTAAAACCTTACTACCTCATATTTTGAGCTGCTTAGGTCATACCTTTCTGACAATCCTATTTGAAGTTAAAGAAGAAACTTCTACTCCTGCAGAGCAGGTATCCCTCAAGGATCTGTACTGGACCCATTTTTGTACACCTTATACACGACAGATCTCACAAGCTCTTAGCAAGCCATTCACAACCTGAAGTTGCTTCTAGAATATTACCAGCACACACACTTTAAGAAAGTTGAGAACTGGTTCAAAAATTGCATGACTACTGGGAAGGGACTCCATATACATACACATGTGGTATCCAATTCTGGGGGTGCTACAGTAACTCAAACATCGAAATCATTCAGTGCTCATAATATGAAGTGTTGAAAACTTAATTGACCTAGTTTGTAAACATTTCTATCGTTAGAGAAGAAATAACTAATATTTGCTCTAGATGATGACAAGTCTCGCTTGTCAAATCATTCAAATAAGCTAGCCGTAAAACTGCTTAATCCAGTATAATACTAACGCCTAAAGAAACTTATAACATAAGGGCCTCTACAACTCATGATATTACTACCTTATTTGATTATAGTATTAAATATTGATTGCAAATAGTTAATACTTATGTATATTTAAAAAAAAATGTCTCATAAGGTTGAGGCAGCGCAAGCCATGTAATCATTCAAAAAGCCTATTTTCTGGAAATTACTGGGAAAAAAGTAGCCTATGTTGATCCCAAAACTCTTAAGTATCTCTATATAAAATTTTATCACAATCGGATCAGCGGCTTGGCCGTGATTACGTCACAGACAGACAGAATACTTTCAAACTTATAATACTGGTTTGTTTTTCTTTTTTTCTTCAGGTTGCAGCTGACGAGCGTACATTCGCACCGGATACTGAGACCCTCGGCGTTGAACTCCACAAAGACTCGAAGTTCTACCAACAGTGGGAGGACTTTAAGAACAATAATCAATATGTTAATAAGGTAATATATTATATTATTGATATACTTTCTGTCTTTTAGTAACTCACTGTAGATGCATTGGTGGTGGGTTCGACCCCCTTGGGGTAATCTTCATCATAAAGTGTAGTGTGCACAGTCCAATAAGATCTCAACATACACAAAATTTTCATTTATAGTGCTACTACAATAATAATTAAAATACTGTTAATAAAATAAAAGTTGTATGTTGAATTGCTGTATATGTATATGATCTATATCTCTTTAATCTATGTTTTCCGAGCCAATGATTTTTTGTGATGGACAATTATTAATTAATCAATATTTAAAAATTATTGGTACACTACTACAAATAAAACATTTTTTTGCCTCACGCAGTATCCTGCACAAAGCAGGGTAGGTAGAGGGAACCTGGGTAACTAGAAGTGGGAAGTGTTAAGACATTTCGATCCTATTTAGCTACTCTCGTTCCCAACTTTCTGCCGAGTTCTCGAGCCATCGTATGTTGAGTGGCGGAATTAAACGCCGCTTTACCTTGTTACCAGATCGAGGAAATGAAAAAAATATATATTTGATTCCATAGAGTGAGAATTAAACCACAACCTGTCGTGTTCAAAGTCGCACGCTTGTACAACATACATACTTATAAATACAGATACATATATATTTTTTATCACCTTCACGCTGTATCTCGCACGCAGCAGGGTAGGCTAATATTATAACATTACGTTCCCCACGTTCCACTGAATTCTGGAAGCATTGTGTGTTGAGTGGCTAAACTCTGCGCCGCGCTTTGCCTCGAAACCCGAGCGAAGAAATAAAAATATAAATTTAAAAAAATATTTTATATCCTCGGGTGGGGATCGAACCCACAACCAGTCTGTAAAATAGACTGGTCTGCG
Organism: Heliconius erato x Heliconius himera; assembly: GCA_013421005.1. Taxonomy (NCBI): domain Eukaryota; kingdom Metazoa; phylum Arthropoda; class Insecta; order Lepidoptera; family Nymphalidae; genus Heliconius; species Heliconius erato x Heliconius himera. The sequence goes on along the minus strand of JAATLQ010031179.1, from coordinate 15,925 downwards.
CCACGACTGGCCTGAGATAATTTATAATTATATTTAATCACAGTAAAACAAAGTATTATAACAATTTCAGGTACTAGATTGGAAAATAAAATACGAAGAATCAGAAAACCCAGTGTTTAAAGCCTCTCGTTTTATCACGGACAAAGTTAGCAACCTCTTTGGTAATATATTCGAAAAGACCGAACTATCTCAAACTTTGACCGAAATATGCAAGATTGACCCTAATTTCACCGCCCAGAGGTTTCTAGAAGATTGTGCTGACGATATCATACCAAATATTCTGGAAGCCATGGTTAGAGGTGACATGGAGATTTTAAAAGATTGGTGCTACGAAGGAGTTTTCAATATACTGGCAACACCGATTAAACAATGCAAGCAACTTGGCTACCGTCTTGACTCTAAAATATTAGATATAGAAAATATTGAACTTGTTATGGGAAAAATGATGGATCAAGGCCCCGTATTAGTGGTCACCTTTCAAAGTCAACAAATAATGTGCGTCAGAGACGCTAAGAACAATGTTATAGAGGGTGATCCCAATAAAGTAATGAGAGTTAATTATGTATGGGTGTTATGTAGAGATCCTCAGGAATTGAACCCCAAAGCTGCGTGGAGGTTGCTCGAGCTGTCAGCCAATAGTGTGGAACAATTGATTTAGTGAAACTTTAGCGTTATATAGTTATTGTTATGTATTGTGTTGAAATACTGGGTCTGTATGTTTGTATGTAGTGGGATTTGAATTGAGTTTTGAGTCTTACATTATTAAATAATAATTAAAAGATATTTTCTTATTGTGTTATATTCAAATTATCGTTCAATTATTACTAAGGAGAATGTCGTGTTCCAGAGGCACACCAGCTGTAAATGCGAAGCTTGTCTCACTCAAACTACAATTATTTTCATTTATCCACACTGGAAGACAACACTCAGCGTTGAGTTCCGCCACTTAACACGCAATGTTACTAAATTTAAAAAAAGACGTGAAACTGTTATAAAATTTGATCAAAATTGGTCAGAAATTTTATGCAGTTCAAATTTTGCTATATTCGATTTTTCATACAGATTTAAGTATTTTTATTCGCCAATCCAAAGTGTTCAAATAACACATAAAAATTAAATATTTTAAATATTAATAAGTACAAAATGTAAAATTTCAAAATCTAATATGTCATTATAAAAGTGAATGTTTGTAGTAAAAATGAAGTTTATCCATTTATAGCAAAATGGTGCCTAATTTTTTTTACATGCAATTTTCACTAAAATATCTGTAAGTCTGTCACGAAATATATATATATATATATATACATATATGTATAATTAATATGTATTTTTATGATTTTTCAACTGTATTTAATATACAGGATTTTTAAACATCACAATCATAGAACTAAGTTTGAGAATGTAAAAAAGAGGCTTTATTAAATTGTATTTGCTACAATATTAGAATTTGAAGGTTAATACTTTTTATATGAACAAAAAAGTTTATTTCTACACAAAATAATAGAGAATGGAGTGTCCTAACACTAGGTTAACACTAGATAGATCTAGTGTTATATGTATAGCATGTGGGTAAATGATTTTTGTATATTTGTTATTGTCTTGGTTCTATGAATGGGATGGAATGTAATATTTTTTTTGTTATATAGGGATTTGTTGTAATAAATTGTTTCACATCATTGTCGTTTTTTTTTATATTTCTCTCGATATTTGGAGATGTTCAACACAACTCTTATTAACTCATGTTGAGTTGTATTAACTCAGTTCTGTTAAAAAAAAATATTTAGAGTGGGATTAATTACAGAAATAAAACAAATGTAATCCATAGTATATATATTTTATTATAATATACAGAATCAGAGATTGATACAATTATTACAATTAAATGCAAACTTAACGGTACATTGTAAATAAAATAAACTGAGCGCGAAGTTGAGATAAATAACACATATTAAAATTACAATAACGTAAACATATGTCGATTTACTATTCTCTTATACACAGTCATACAGGGTAATAAGTACCAACTTATAATATTTTCATATAAAACTTATGTACTGAGGCCTCTGAGGCCAGGCACAACATGTAACTGTAAAACCTGGTTGTGGGTTCGATCCCCACTCGAGGAAGTGAAATATATTTACTTAAATTTATATTTCCATTTCTTCGTTCTGGTGTCGAGGCAAAGCGCGGGGTTCTGCCACGCAACACGCAATGCCTCCAGAATCCGGCAGAACGAGAGGAACGGAGTGTCTTAACACTAAGTTCCCTCTGTCTACCCTGCTGTGTGCGGGATACAGCGTGAAGCTGATTTATTTTTGATTTTATTATGTATTAAATTAATGTACACAATATGTCGTCACGGTGCGTTTGTCTGTGGCTTGTTTATAAACGCGATAGTAGTCTGTTCAAATTTACTTAAAGAAATATTTATATTTGAATCAAAGAAAAAAGAAATATTTATACATGGTCGTAACAATGTTCCAGAAATTACTGAACGGGTATAAATGAAACTTTACTTAGCTTAATACATCAAGGGTTATAATTTTGCTTCTTCGCTAGTAACTTAAATATTTTTCAATATAACGAAAGGAACGTATGTGAGGCCGTCGTGGCGCAGGGAAGTGGGAAACCGAAGTGTTTTAATAGAAACGAAGTGTCTTAACACTAGATCCCCAGGTTCCTACCGTCTACTTAGCTGTATTCTGTGTACTTTTTATATATCTTCACGCTGTGAAGCTATAAGAAAAGTAACGTAGTGTTTAGGATTTGTTATATACATATATATGTTATAAACATTCCCTCAAGTAATAATTGAATGGGAATCTGGTACGATGTGAACGTACATTAACCAAATAAAACTAAAAAAAACATATTTTCTATTATTAGAAGGTAACTTTATAAAAGATATACTAATTATATTAATATATCTAGCATCAGATCTTAAAAAAGACATTTTTTTAGAAATATGATTCAATACACAATAGATACACACTTCTGTAGTGTTGTATATTCTTAAATAATTTAGATTTTCCTACCATAATGAGCTCAAATGTTATACATATATTTATTATAAATTAGATCCTCTTATCCTAAAATTATAAAGCGTATTTACTTTATGATATTTCTTATAATGTCTTATTTTCCAAGTATATTGGAACTAAATTTCTAAAAATTATTAATATTATTTTTAAAAAAATATTTTAAGATGTAATTTCTGGTAAAATATTGATTGTGTTATATAAATCACTGGCCCCCTTTATGAATAAAAGATCTCATTTATAATCTTAAATTTTAAAAATATTTTTGTAGGTATTATAGCGGTAATAGATTTTTTTATACATATGTATGTACATATATGTATATTTAAAATATATTTAACATATGTATATACATATATGTTATTTATACATTCATTTTAAATATAAAAAAAATATAATTTCTTCGCGCAAAATAGCGCTATGTTGAAATTATTTCCTTAGTAATCTGTGGCTTAATCTCAAACAATATGTCATATTAAACAATAGTTTTCTAATTTCTTACTACAATATTTTTCTACATACATTTCCCTCTTAAAAATATATAGAAATTCTAATGATATATTATTCTGTTCTTCTCTTTCCAGTCAATTTTGATGACATTGCATGTAGGGTAACGTAATCCAACGTTGAGCGTCGTTTAACCAGACCGAAGGAACGATTAAATATAAACATTTCTCGTGTAGGAATCGAACCCACAACCGTCGTGAGCCCACGACGGCGTCTTCGATATTTTTCTACATTATTTCTCCTTATCCTGCCTGTTGCATAGCAAGTTGCTGGTTAGCTATAGTGGTGGGTGTCGCCACACTGAACGAAGTGATAAAAACATTTACAATTGTGATAAGAAAAACTCCCAACACTGTCATATTATTGATTTTATTTGCGATGCACATATGTTTCTGGTCGTTGACGTCGTAGCGGCTGTTTAAAATTAGACCTATGCCAACTGCAATCTGAAAAAAAAAATTTTTTAATCTTCATGCATTTTTTATTTGCTGTATATAATAACTAATAGTCGGTTCTTCTAATACTACTACTAGTAGGTACTAGGTATCACTACTTAGGTAATATATAAATTTATAAAAATATTTAAAATTAAAAGCGATAGACATCAAGTAGTGTTACAATATCACTATGTTGATTTGAGTTTGATATTGCCGAATGTATAAGCTAGTTTTTGACATTTTTTTTTTTTTTAGTTTCATCTGTATCGCGCACATAGCAGGGTATAGCGACGGAACTAGGCAACCTAGTGTCAAGACACTCCGTGCCCATTAAGACCCATCCGTTCCCCATTTCTCCCGGAATTCTGGCATTGTGTGCTAAGTCGTGCAACTCAACGTGCCTCGTTACCAGAGCGTGGAAATAAAATTTTAAATATTATTATTTGAAATGAACCCACAATCTGTCGCGTTTACAGTTTCACGCTTGTGCATCTGCGCCACGTCTGGCAGAATAGTAAAGCATTTTAATGTAGGCAATTTAAATTAATTAAGTACTCTAAAAATAACTATAATAATGTACTTGACATTATGACAATTTCGATTTTCAATTCGATTTGAGCATGTTACGTATCAGGTAATATCGCTCAACACGCAGCGTTCTCTATCAAAATTGAGCGGTCCGCGGAGAATGGAGTGTTTAAACACTAAGTTCCCTCTTCTAAATGCGAGACAACAAAATATTTGTTATCTAGTTATTTTATATTTGGTAATCATTCGTACTAAAACATTTGAAACAGCTTACCTGTAAAACAATACTAAGAGATATAAAAACTAAACTAGGATAATAATAAGGGTGGGTTATAGAAGATTCCAGAACGTATCGCAGTTGGTTAGCATTTGCTGAGAGCAACGCGAGGTCCATCATTCCTTGCGCCAGATTTTTCTTCTGCTGATACGTATTTACGTCTGGTATTGACTAAAAAGAGAAAAAAATGAGAATTGGTAATAATTTAAGAAATTTTATATTCCGTATACAAAATAATGCATTTTGAAAATCTTTAGCCAATAAATTAATAGGTGCCTTTTGATCGTGTCTTGCCGATTTTTTATAATTACAACTGAATTCTGTTGTTAAAACGTTAATGTAATTATATTAATATATTAACATTTTTTAATAGCAAATAATAAAAGAAATAATCTTACCCCTGGTATCATGGGGGAGCCGGGACGATCGTCAATACCGAACCTTGGTCCGAGGCCGTTGAAATCTGTAATATTAGATATTGCATATTAAAAAATAAATTCACACTTTTAACTACACAACTGATGAGGTAGACAGAAGCTTAGTGTCAAGAAACTCCATCTTTTAATCTACATTTTAATATTTTTTTTTAGTATTACAATTATTGATTATTGATTGAGGCCGTCGCGGCGCAGAGGCACAAGCATGCGACTGTCAACACGGCTTTAGGTTCGATTCAGGGGAATAAAATGTTTATTTTTTTCATTTCCTCGCTCTAGTAACGAGGTGAACTGCAGCATTGTGTTCCGCCACTCGAATTTAAAAAAATATTCATAAAATTGATTGAAGTATTATCTTTAGCTATATAAAGTCTTTATATCATATTCTGGATTTCCGTACACTTAAAGTAGTTAGATACTTTTAGCGTACCTATATTCTTTTATAGATAGAATACGTATTACATACAAACATACATACATTATATATTATTTCAACCGGAAGTAACTTGACAATACAAAGCGTTCGCCAAGTCAAGATAGCTTATAGTAAAAGATAACTTTTAGATAAAGTAACAGTATAAATGCTAATTATTCATAACAAAGGCGGAAATAAGCCAACACCATACCGTATACCATAATAAAGCTGTTCATTGAACATGCATTTATGCAAAGAACATGCAGTATAAAGACTTAAGGTCGATTCACATTTTATATGTAGCTAGTCGTCCGCGACATCGTTTTGAATTTGCACTGCACGCACACAGCAGGGTAGGTAGAGGGAACCTAGTGCCAAGACACTCCCAATTTCCGCCAAATTCTGGAGGCTTTGACACTGAAGCGAAGAAATGGGAATATAAATTTAAATAAATAATTAATTTCTGAGTATGGAACCCATAACCAGTTCCTTTCACAGTCACTCTTTGTGTATCTGCGCCACGACTAGCCCCAAGTTATAGTTTTATGCCTTATTATAAAACGTAAAATCCCGCTTAATCCCGTTCCCATAAGCAAATAAAATTTCAGTGTTCTACGCCGTGAAAGTCATCTCTTGTATTGATATCGTGGCGCAGTGAAAGAAGATGGTTCTGTTCGATACGGACGGGGATAAATTTAAATGATTTTATTTTCATTTTTCTTAAATCGTGTATATCAACAAACAAGATCTCACACCCCTTGAATTACTAAAGAAGAAAGTCCCAAATAAAAATTCTAAATAATTATATTGTAAGCTTAATACAGTCAGGGCAACTCGTGAAATAAATGTAATATGTATTAAATGTGAATCGACCCTATAGTGATATTGTTAGTAGTCAGTCTTTTGTTCTATTATTTATCACTTATAAGGTAGAGCAAGTATGTATCTATGTCCATGCATAAAGATAATTTATATTATAAATATATAATACTATATACATAGATGTATGTAAAGCTCGAAATTGAAATAATAAATAAATAATTCTATTTATATAATATTAAGATAATTTTAAATAAAATATTCTAAAATACATAGAGTTATACAATACAATAAATATATTTTTTAATTAGGTTTTTTAATTTTTGGTCTTTGAACACCGTTGCATGATTTCAAAAAAAAAAAATCAGCGTGTTTTATTATGAAGATCTGTAATTTTTTTAAATCAAAGCCAATATTAAATTGCTTAAATTTCTCGTTTTTTTAAATAAATTAATGCTTTTTTTTGGGTTTATCTCCAGCTTCACTTTACAAATTGGCGTGCAACATGCTTCCTTTTTAGCTCAACATAAAACCAGAGTCGACCGTCTACCATTGAACGTTGTATTTATGAGAAAACCTGATATAATGACATTATATTTGTTATCTATTTTAGTAACCTTTTCAAAACAAACAATATAAATAAATAATATTTAATTCTTTGTTTCGTTTTATACATGTACAGGATTTATAATGTATATTATGTTCTTTTGGAATAGAACATATTGTTAACTAATTATTGGCATATTTTGGTGTATTTTAAAGTACCTATTATATATTAAAATTATATACATATCTCAAAATAAAATAATTACAATAAGCTATTGTTCGATATACGGACATCTATAAATAAATCCTATGCATGTCGGTGTAGTTGTTGAAGCAAAAATAGCCATAATATATATGAAATTATGCTTTAAAGTTGCTGTACTCTTAGCCTTAATAGCACATTCAATATGTAAAAATTTGAATTCTGATATACATTAAGGATATATATATTTGAAGTTAAATATAAGTAAATGCAAGGCAATTCTTGCATTTTTAGTAAGAAACTGGAAGTCATAAACTACATGTGATTGTCTCAACTTACATTTAAGTAAACAAACGGAATTTAGTAGTCTGTGTTACTCATAATATATTATTAACATAACTAATTCTTATTCAATGGCGCGTTTTCTTTATTTAAAACTGGTATATTTGAAGTAATTAGATGTTCAAGGTTATATGCGTAGGTACTCGTATATGAAAGAAAAAAATATTGACCAATTTATCCTGTTATTTCACTTTAGTACTGTGTAAATGTCAGTATGAGCATGTCTTCCGCATTTTTGTGGAGTTGGCTAGCAGATTTCATTAATATGACACGTGTTTTCTACTTCCATCCATTTTATGAGGTATTGTGTGATGATAATGATGATGGCTGGGGAAATTAAAATAATTCAAAATCTTTCGATTTCGCGAAAAGTAACAAAAGGAAGGAAGGGGGAAAGATTAAAACAGTCATCTACCTACTTTCCGATATTTTTTAACCAGAGCGAGGAAATATAAATAACCGATTTGTCCGTTTGGAAATTGAAGTCTACCGTCGCGCTTACAGTCAGTCATACGTAGTACCGACGACCACGGCCACAAAATACTTATTTATATCTTACAAAGTCCTGCTTAAATTGATATATTACACCTACTTATTCATCAATATGAAGTATGATACATTTCCACGCGTATTTTCTTTCTAAACAGGCCATTTTTGCTTCAACATTTAATATTTAGTCCCTAAGTCCAATCACCGTAAGGGTAGTCGGTCTCGTCCTTCGGCGGCCATTTACCGTCAACGCCGACGTCACCCACGCCGTCATGCGGATGCCCGTTGGTATGACCCTCGGAACCCTCTGGCTTCGTTTCATCGTCTGGAAAATAAGAAAAATCTGATAATATTTTTAAAAAAACAGTTTCACACGGTATCCCGGACACGCCAAGGTCGACAGAGGGAGCCTAGTGTTAAGACACTCCGTTTCCCATTTTTCGCCAAATTCTAAAAGCATTGCGTGTTGAGTGGTGGATCTCAATACCGCGCTTTGCCTCGACACCAGAGCGAAGAAATTAAAATATAAATTAGAAAGGAATTGAACCCACAACCAGTCGCGTTTACAGTCACTGACTTGTGTCAATGCGTCATGACTGAGCTCTATGAAATGAAGGAAAAATATTTAATAATCTTTGATTTTAACGATTATTATACATTTTAAATGAAAATATTTATCGAGTACCACCCGTGACCGGACGGACTACTACATGGTATTCGAAACGTCAGGATTCCGAAAATTGTATATTACTAAATGTACGCGATTAGTCCGGTTAAATAGTTTCATTTAAAATATTATACTTTTACAATATTTGTTAGTAACATTTTTAATTAACATGTGTTATAAATCATTACAAATTTACATACTCGTGTTATGTAGTGTCTTGTAACGTCATAAGATATAATTGTTATATTGTATCAAATGACCTTAAAAACCAAAAACATTGTTTCAAATGAATTGCATATCTTATTCGAAATGATAACATCTGTGTGAATTTGTGTTAACAATATATAATATATTTTATATATTATGACAGGAACATAATCAACGTGTAAATAACTAAAAATTAAACAAAAATATTATTCAATTAAAAAATATATTAACTGCTAGCGCGGTGTCAATGTTTCACCTTACATGTTCTAATAATATTACCATTTTAAAGACAATATCTATAGGGTGGAAGTGTCAGCGCTCCTATACGGGAACATCATATAGGGTAAAATATTTTAAGCCCATACCTAAAGAAATTAATCAAGATAACTCAACAGTTTAGACGTAGGATTTTTTTTTCATTTCACGATGTTTGTCTATACAGTATTTCGTGTGACGCAGTTACGCATAGACACCAATAATGTAAACACATACTACTACAAAATTACTACTAAAGTGGTGCTGACACTTCCACCCATAAAAAATAAGGGCAAATGTGTGTGCATGGGAGTCAGACTGTGTGTATGTTGTGTTTGTGTGTGTGTAGTGCAAGTTCAACGGTGCATTAAGGTTTCTTTAGAGTAATAATTTAGGCTTCGCTGCCAAGCAATAACTGCTTTTTAATATTTTGTTTATTGCATAATATAAATACTTTGACTGGTTCACAAATTGACGATCACCACATTTAATTTTCACAAGATATATATATATATATATATATATATATATATATATATATAGTTAGGTTGCTTTAGGTTGCTCGAGAAAATTATAGCTCTGTGAACCTTCATGTGTACAGACGGTGATTAATTACATTTTTATAGTATGTATGGATGATAAAAAAATTACAATTTTATATTAATTATCTGTGTAAGATGCACTTCAATAAATTAGGTTATCAAAAGGGATGCGGTTGGCGTGGTTGTGTGTTGTATGATAGTATATTCTTTATCTGTAAAATATATAAATAATTATGTTTGAAAAACTATAATTATTTAGTAAATTGTAGGTACATATTATAACTCATCAGCTCTTATCCAAAATGATTGTTTGAATTTCACATAAAAACTAAACAAATCAGCTTCACACTGTATCCCGCACACAGCAGGGTAGGCAGAGGGAACCTAGTGTTAAGATACTCTATTCCCCACTACAAAACTAAACAAAGGCAAGTAATCATTTCTTTTTGGTGGCAGAATCTAGAGCTACTTGTCTAACCATACATACAGAACAGGGGATACAGAACAATTTTTATATGGGGAGAAACACTGGTTCACCGTCTGCCTGTACTCGTAAATGCGACTCTAATGGGATCTATTTCCACTCGGGAGAATAACATATTATCATTTTCTCGCTTTGGTAAAAAGATAAAAACGCGGCGATGAGTTCTATCATATTATATCAAGCAATGTCTCGAAAATAGAGCGGCACGTGCCATACGGAGTGTTACGATTCCCCGATACGGACGGATAGGTTCCCTCGGCCTGCCCTGCTATAAGAGGGATGCAACATCACATATGATTACAAAAATAATGAAATAGCACAAAATATTCCGAAATATGGAAATTAAATAATTTCCTGGATTCATTAAAATTGTTTTGACTCCAAAATTTCAATTAGTTTTCCTCTTAAAATTTATTTTTAGTTATGTAAAGTTGATTAAAGCCAGTTTTAGTTTTTGTAGTTCTGGTGCAGTTTCCTGTACTAAGTCACTGTCTACATAAATACGTAAACATTCGTCATTCCAGCGGCTCTTGTGGTTAATATAACGAATTTAATATTGATTGTGCAGAAGCCGCTTATTGCTTGTTATTTAACTTTGACACATGATTCATGATTCATGAGAAACGTCCTCGGACTTTATATGCTTTTATAGCTTAATATATATATGTCTTATATCGGCTTTAGGCTGTATCCCGCACAGAGCAGGGTAGGAGAACCTAATGTTAAGACACTTCGGTCCTCACTTTCCGCCGAATTCCAGAGTCATTGCGTGTTGTGTCGTCGTGTCGACACCGGAGCGAAGAAATTAAAATATTCCTTTAATAATTATTTTCAATTTCTCGAAGGGGGATCGAACCCACAACCAGTCATGACACGTTCACAACACTCTGTTCTTCGCTTTCCATCAGAATTCAAAATATTGTATAACGGGGCCTAACACCGCACCCTATTAAAGAAGCTCTAAAAATATTTTTATACGTAGCTCTGGCTATAGTCTCACCTGAGTTGCCTTCATGTACGTCTGGCTTATTGTTGTTAGGCTCCAGCAGTCCGTCGTCGATGCCCGGGTACGGAGTCGCTTCGGTCGGGATTTCATCATCCAAGTCATCAACTTCTGGACCTGTAATGTATTATAATAATAATAACTTCATGCTTTATCATGGGCATTGTAGGGTAGGCAGAGGGGAATTGGGAACTTAATGTTACGATTTCCAATGACTGGCGGTACTCAATGCCTCTTTACCAGAGTAAGGAAAATGGAAATATTTCATTTCGCGTTCGCGTTTACAGTCATATTCTTGGGATAATATTTGATATTTAAGGTAAAAAATCTTCTAGGAAATTTTGAGGTCGCCGTGATCCATCGTCATAATGTGTGACTACAAAGGCAACGGATGCGGTTTCGATTCCACTCAGAGTAATTATTTACTTTATGTTGCGAGTGCGAGTTGCGCCACTCCATGCGCAATATCCCAAAAAATCGGCGGAAAGTGGAGAACAGAGTGTTCTTTATCTAACCTATCTATCTATCTATATACAGGAAAAAATAATAATAAGTAAATCGACTACTGACCGGCAAGTGGTGGCTTTGGATGACCTTTGTCTGGCTCCAATAGAGGTTGTGTGGACGGCACTGTCTCTGTGTCGCTTTCCGCATTTTTATGTACTGACTGTAACAAATAAATAGAAATATTAGAGAGCTTAAAATGAAAATAGATGCTATTACATTACGGCGTAATCAGGAATTCGAATACGTGATTGTTATTATATTATGTTTTAGGCCAAGGTTTCACAATTCAGTGAATCAAATTGCATTCGAGTATTATCTTTCGTTTATAATTAAATTACTGTTGTATTGTACTGCAGTTAGGGGTTTCCCTTAGGTACATATAAGTATGAATCAGATAGTACGGACGGAATTAAAAAAAAACACTGATTGTTAAACAATAATGTGCGCGGGAAGAAATATGAGATTTTTTTATTTATCTCGTCGTTTATAAATTCATTGGGGTTCCTAATAATTCGGATAGAATCTAGTTGCTATTTTTTATACTCCGCCTATTTTAGTTATATTTTTACCTTAAAAGTATCAAAATGATTAAAATATACTAATTAATTGAATTAAATTAGAAATCTAATTTAATTAATTGAATTAAATTAGAAATAGTCCGTTTTCCCAATATACAAGAATATAAGAAGAAATTACATAACAATATCAACGAAAAGCACCATGTATATCTCATATAGCAGAGTAAGTAATCAGAACTCAGTGTTAAAAAAATCGAGACATTATGTGTAGTCTGGCGGACCACAACGCCACCCTGTGTGTTTCATTTACAATTAAATTATGTCTCTTATCACATTGTGCCTTGGTACGGTAAACAACCCATTTTTCTTTTCTTAGAATAAAAGAAATAAATTGGAAAAATAACAATATAATTTAATTTAATTTACTTGTATATTTTGAGAAAGGTCAATAACAAGGGAGAAATGTGTGACATTATATATGCATTTATAATATCTCGTAGTAAATACACATTATATGTCTAGGACATCTGATTCGGACAGTGTTTATAAAAATATAGTCGAGCATTTGTACAAGAAAAACCACCCGAAGAGGAAATACCTACGAGTACCAATAAATATTCCATTAAAAGTAATTTAAACATACAACGATTACGTTTAATCATATATATCTCAAATCTAGACTCATATTATAAAAGTGACTTTATTTGGTCAAGTGTGCTAATCTCAGGAACAACTACATAAATTGAAAAAATCTTTTTGTGTTTTATATATATATTTATTGAGGAAGGCTATATTATATCACAATAATCGTTTGTAAGTTATCCATTGTACCTGCAGTCAGAGTTACATCGGGTACTTTAAATAGAAACTAAAAGATAAAAGATTTTTAAACTTTTATTAGATTTTCCATTCGAATTTCATATCATAGTAGGTAGTATAATAACAAAATTTATCATATCAAAGTATAATTCAGTTTGAACATTATCCTTTAAAATTAGATATATTTAAAATTTTATTGCCTTATCTTCGGAATCCAACATTTAAACATTATCCAAGTGGAAGTCCAACTCCAAGAATGCTACACCGTTTCTAATATTTTAAATATCAACAAAACAAATAGCGAAAGTAATTATGTATGCCTGTAGTTTTAATATTTTTTTCTTATTTTTAACACGATTAATAATTTAAGAAAATCCAATAATTTCTTCCAACCTTATTATATTTGTTTATACAATTAAACAAGAGATTTTTAATTTATGTATTTATTATGTAATTTAACCAGCTTCACGTTATATCTGCATATAGTAGGATAGGCAGAAGGAACCTGGGAACCTAGTATTAGCATTCCGTTTTCCATTAATTACTTCTGTTCCTCACTTTCCGCCGAATTCTTGAGGCATGGCGTGTTGAGTGGTGGAATATTAATATTTGGTGGGAATCGAACCCACAACCTGTGGCGTTTACAGTCGTGCGCTGGTGCTTCTGCACCACGACTGGCTCTAGAGTATCGCGGAGTACACTAGGTTCCCAGGTCCCCTCTGCATACCCTACATAAAATATAATAACTGCGTAATATTTTTTTTATACGTAAGACTTTTCAATAGACGCAAATCATTTCCTATACCTACTGCTATTTGTTTTATTATTTTACCTTTCCATGTAACCTAAGTTATACTTATATAAATTGCTTGTAATTTTATTAAAGATAACGTTGTTTTATTTCTTTCCGTTCACTTTAAATCTTCTAATATGTTATATTGGGAAATCTATAAAAATTTAAATGTAGCGGGACTCGAACCCACGTCTCTTGAAGTATTTTTGTTGTTAAATTGTAACAAGCTTAGCATTTCAATGTAGCTTCGTAAGAACTGGTTCATACTAAACTTTTTTTTTTCAGTTTCAAGCTGTATCCCTCACACAGCAGAGTAGGCAGAGGGAAGAACCTAGTGTAAAGACATTTCGGTCTCCACTTTCCGCCGAATTTTGGAAGCATTGCGTGTTGACTGGCGGACTAAAACGCCGCACTTCGCATCGAAACCAGAGCCAAGAAATTAAAATATAAATGTAAATAAATGATTTATCTCCCTCGAGTGGGGATTAAACCCACGATCAGTCGACTTTACAGTCACAGTTTGTGCCCCTGCGCTACGACTGGCCTCATTTCTTTTTTTTTTATTTATACTTATGTGTTAAGACATTCCGCTCCCCAATTTTCGGAATCGAACAACCTGTAGCGTTACAGTCACACGCCCCATGTAAGTATTCCAGTCGTTAGATTTTTAAATTAGATTCTTTGCAATCCATCATGATCGTCCAGCCACTGCTGTTATTGAGTAATAAGCAGCTAAACGTCGAACACAAAATTACACATTATTAAAGAATTACATAAATAAATGAGTCACAGTGTAAAACACCGCAGCAAAAAGCAGACGCTGGTTTTATCAAGACAATTAACCCATTATTAATTCCTTGAGCAACTTTAATCGCCGTGCAGTTCGAAGTGTATCACTGTAAATATAAACGACGGCTGTGGGTTCCTGTTCCCATTTGGAGCATTTTTTATATATATTTAGATTTTTCTGGCGTGGCGTTGTGTTTCATCATTCAGAGAGTGGAAAATGGAGCTAAGGAACTAACGGGACGGAGCGAAAATGTAATGTTACAACCTTATATAATGTTAACATTACACAAACAAATGATTCATAAGGTAAAACTAAGCCATATGTTATTTAATCCAATTAATTATTACGATTTTCTTGAGATATACTAAGGGAAATAAATAAAGACACACTCATGACTCTGTATTTTCCTCTTTATTAACAGGAACAGCTATGAGTTACATATATGTTAGGTAAAGAAACTTTGTAAATATATTGCATACATACATTCATTTAAAAAGACCGCTGGATGAGAATGTCCGATCCCTTGCATAATTCGTACAAATTCACTATCAATATATGAGATTTACAAAATGTTTTTAATAATTTAATATATTAAATATTTTAAAGACAACGCTCAGTGACTACGATTGGTTCAATTCAACCCCAAGAAGACACACCACTAAAACCACTTATCGTGTCACCATTCTTCCAAAACACTCCCATTATAGTCGCGCCCAGTATCAGCACATTGAGTCTTAGCGTTTCAAGTGACTGCCACTATCATGATCATCATGGAAAGCAAGACCAAGTTCGCCTCGAAGAAACTGGGGGTCATCAGCACAGTGAGACAATACTTCACGCCGAAACACCGATTGGTCATGTATAGGGCCAGGTTCAGCCTCATATGAAGTACTGTTCTCATCTCTGGGCTGGTGCACCCTATATCCGCCTGACCCATTTGATCGCATACAACGTAGAGCCGTTCGAATTGTTGGGAACCCAACGATCTGTGAAAGGCTTTGCGTAGAGACGTCTTCCTCGCTGTGCGTTCTCTACCGCATTTATCATGGAATGTTCGCGGGAACTTTTTGAAAGAGATGAAGAAAGGACGGAATGCAAGATCAGTGTAAATAGTATGATATTAGAACAAGTGAATGAAGTGGTATACTTGGGAAGTATGTTCAGTAGAGATGGAAGATACGAGATGGATGTGGAAAGGCGTATTGCTGCCGGTAACAAGGTTAACGGAGCCTTAGCTGCATTGATGAGACGGCGAAACGTCAGCACAGCTGCGCGTTTGGCCGTACACAATGCAGTTTTGGTA
>JAATLQ010031178.1:0-10484 GCA_013421005.1 Heliconius erato x Heliconius himera | reverse complement strand
CTTGAATATAACATTAAGTTTAATCAGCTTCAGGCTATTTTAACAGATGACATTAATATATTTGATATATCCTTAACATGATTATTTAATGTATTTTTTATATATAGTCTTGAGAAAGTTCTCTTGAGAAATATATCTACTGTAAATGAATGCAACGTATATATAACGCCAATGATTAAAATGTATTGACATCACCGCGTCATCTAAACACAATATAAAGTTTTATAAACTATGAACTCACAATCAGAATTTACTTTCCAAATACATATACAGTAATAGCCCGGACCGAGCGATTGCCGTGTAAGTCGAATTCGCGTAAGTCGGGGTTCAACATTGCATATTAAGTTTCTTTAATCAGGACCAGAGTTTAAAAAAAACATAATTGAGAAGAAAAATGTTTAATAAAGTGTAGGATAATAAAAAAAAAACATTGTTATGTATAAAGTAACCTAAACCGGAGTTATTTTGATGTCGAAGGTTTCATATATTCTAACAATGTTGCCTGCCGAGTTAAATTTTTCTTTTTTTCCAATTCACAAATTTTAATTTTTACTCCAAAGTCTTTAATTATATTTAGTTTACACTCCAAAGACAGTGTTGTGCAGTGACTCATTTTTCGTTCTTTTAGACGACATAATTAGAGATTATAAGTAAAACGCACTGAGCACGTAAAACAATTTCACGCGGGACATGTTTAAACCTGTCGCAAACTGAAAAGTGAGTGGGCAGAGCGAGAGAGCCGATGTGCGGCAATCAAAATGAAAAACCGCGTATCTCCGAATTCGCGTAAATATTTAATTACCTCAAGTGGGAGTAGAACCCACAACCAGTTTACAGTTGCACTTTGTGCCCCTGTGCGACGAACGGCCTCAATTTACTTTCTTCTTTTAAATTGTGGTTAAATACAATAATCGTAATTTAATTATGCCAAATTTCTATTAACCGACTTCTTAAAAGAGGAGGTCATTAATTCGACTGTATTTTTTATCCTTGTTACCTCAGAACTTTTGACTGTGTGAACCGATTTTGATGATTCTTTTTTTATTTGGAAGCTAGTGCGTCCCGTGTAGTTTTATTTTAATTTAGTTCATTTCCGACAATGGTATCTATGAAAAAATCATATAAATCTCAAATTTACATTAGGTATGTGCGCGACAAATGGACAAATATCTCAATATCAACTCAACCGATTTTAATGATTCTTTTTTTATTAGAAAGGGTACACATAAAGGGTAGTTTGGTAAAAGTTTGGTTAAGTTCGGAGTATGAAATCCGATTGAAATTGAAGAAGTCGATTTTTTTTATAAAAAAATATAATTATGTTATTTTTTCTGGTAACATTTCTTTGTACTCTATGATAAAAACTATTCTATAAGTTGCATTAGGTTTTGAACTATTACCATGCTAAAAATAAATTAATTTCATACAGTAGTTATTGGTATTTTAAGTAATTTACATTTTTCAATTTTTAATTTTTTTTTAATAAAACTATAATGAAATTCGGAATGAAATCCAAAAAAAATGTACCTTGGGACCCTATGCTAATACCATGCAAAAAATCATCAATTTCTGTCGAGTAGTTTTTGCGTGATTGACGAACAAACAAACAGACAGACAGACAGACAGACAGACAGACAGACGGACAGACAGACAGACAGACAAGAATTCTGTTGAGTGGTTTTTTAGGTTCTATAATCGACATATAAACCGACCTAATTTTTATTTTTTTTATATCTTTCATGTACAGAATTGACTTTTCTATCCTTTTATTATATATAGAGATTTTTTCTTTATTTTCTTTTATTGAATAATTATTAAATATTAAATTTGTAATTATTATTTAAAAACAATAAGCTTTTAGGTAAAATCTAATTTCGGCGTCTTCGCTTGATTTAAAAATGGCCCATTGTTAAGATACTCCGTACTCATCTTATTCAACTGGAGAAGTTCTGTAGTGAGTGAGTTCTGTGTGAGCTCCGCCACTTAACACGCAATGTCTCGAAAATTCGGCAGAAAGTGGGGAACGGAGTGTCTTAACACTAGGTTCCCTCTGCCTGGTATGTGCGGGATACAGCGTGAAGCTGATTTTTTTAAATATTACAAAGTTGTTTGTACGCGCTAATCTCAATGACTACTGGTTCTAATTCAAAAATTCTTTCTGTGTTGGATAGCCCATTTATCGAGGAAGGCTATAGGCTGTATTACAAAACTTTAGGTCAGAGTTAAATTTATTGTAGCGTTTTATACATAAGGTAGACAGAGTTACAGGTAAAAATTAGTCTCTTATATTACAAAAAGAGCTAGTTAAAAGATGATTTATCTGACCAATTATGTTGTAAATGCTTTACTTGGCACACACCGTGGGACCCCAAGTGGCCCCTTTATGATAATTGGGCGAAAAATTGTTTTTTTTCACATCACCCTTGCATTAGCCAATCTAATTATATGCGTCGAGATGGACAGATACGAGGAACTATTGTTACTATATTATGTATGTAAATTTGGGGCATGGTGGCTTGCGTGTATGACTATGAACGCGATGGTTGTAGGTTCGATTCCCACTTGGGAGAATGAATTATATTAATTATTTCTGGTCATGAAAAGATAGCGCCGTGTTAAGTTTAGTCTTTGAAAACGTGATGACTAAGATATTGGGCAATGCCTGGTTTTGCCTACCCTGCTATATGCTGGTTACAAAAAAAATATGAAGCCATCGTTAAGTAGTAGGTACATTGTCTATAAACGCAATGGTTGTAGGTTCGATTCCCACTTGAGGTTATTAATTATTTTCATTTCCTCGCTCTGGTAATAAGACATAGCACGACATATAGTTCTGCTACTCAAAAATTGGGGCAAAGCTTGGGGAACAGGGTGTCTTAACACTAGGTTTCTTCTTCCACACCTTGCTGTATGCGGGAAACAGCGTGAAGACATTTTTAATTTATTTATTTGGATTTTGTATTAAAACTGAAGGTAAAAAATGTTGTAAACGTAACTTTTGAAAGGGCCATTATTTTATAAACAAGGGCGTTGAAACGCAACATTGACATGGTTTCAGCTCATCTTCACTATCACTCTTATGCAATAATAACTATTTGTATGTGTAGTGGCTACAGCGCAAATTCTCGACTTCTGAGGGGTAGCTTAAACTACGTCCCCTGCACCCGATAAAGAAACTTTCCCGAGGAATATCTCAAGGAAGGCATAAGTTAATTCCAATGACAGTCAATATGATTTCTGCTATAAATCGGTGATCCTCCAAATAAACTAGAAACTGGCTATTTATTAGGCTTTGAGTCACTTTGATAGTCATAGGCCTGTGGCTAGTAATTCCGATATCCTCGTCTATCTTCAGTATCGAATTTGATGAGAGTGGATAGGAAATAGTAATATAGTAGTCTCAGCTACGCCGATTGAGCAAGAGTAACGAAATAAACGCGTGCATGAAGCACATGCACGAAGCACTGTTGTGGTGGAATTCTTTCCGGATCTCTCGACTTGTGGAAGACAGCGTTCAGGAGATCGGCTTTTTTTCACCAATATCTTTTCACAGATTTAGCGATATGCTTATATCGTCTTATAGGATTTTGCTCTGACAATTTTCCACTTTAAGATCCTAGAGGCTCAGTAGTACTTCCTTTTTAAGATTTTTACATTCGGATCCTTAGAGACCAGTGTCTCAGGCTAGATTTAGTATAAAATATATAAAAAATATAAGATTTTGGACAATTTGTATAAAAAATGAAATTACTGATAATCTATGTATTTCTAGTAAATATCCCACAATTTCGCATAATCAGTAATCACTTAGTAATACGTACGTACGCACTAAAGATAACTGTAATTATATCTAGAATAACAATTGATAGTTTTTTTACTTCTATTCTACACGCGGCCTTTGTTCTACTAGACTAGTGAAGTTGACATTTTTTTCTTATAATTTTCCCACTGACTTGATTTGTTTGACCGTAACTGTTTGGAGAATAAGTTATAAATTAGTAAAATTAAGGTAGTGAGTTCGAATCAAAATAAAAAGATTTATAACATTATTCTTTATCTAAGATATCAATTACGGAAACAATAATATTTATGATTCTCGTTTATTTGTCACGGATATAAGATTTTTGAGAATTTATTTTTTTTTAAAAAATGTTGTTTATTTTACTAGTATCAATAGATCTTTGTATTTAATGCTATATCTTAGCGCTAATATATCGATTCGGTTAAGAAAAATAAATAAAAAAAAATCTTAGACCCTTATTAGAAATTATCATAATTTCTTATATCAGATTCATTTACGGTTAGGGATAGTTTTTTGCTTCGGATATCCGACAATATCTGTTACGGATATAGAGCTTTAAAGCTCTAGTTGCTATCACCAGTTTGGAAAGCAGTACTATGAAAATAATCAACAAATAATTCATATACTTTACTTATGTATATATATTTTTTTAAGTTATTAATTAAATAATCTTTTATTTCTTTTATACAAGTTTTACAATAAAAGATTATTTCTAGACAATAAACTAAAGATATTTTATTACAGATTAAAATACTTTTTGTATATAAAGAAACATGTCAGAAGCAAAGCTGTGTGGCGTATCTATGGGGACCATAGGACTCATTGCGGTACTTCTATATATAATAGATGTATCGATAGCTGTAAGTATCTATATTTTGTTTAAAGTAGTGAAGAGTCTAGTAAAATATCTGTATTATTTTTGTTTTACTATATTTTTCAATATCACGCTCTATTCTTAAAAGAACCTTGTCTTAAGATATCTTGCTCGCCATGCGCCGCCCACTTTTCGTGACATTGTGTGTTGAGTGGAGGAATTCTGTTTTGTCTTGTTACCAGAATGAGTAAATGAAAATATACCATTCCCCCAAGTGGGAATCGAATCAACAAACGTGGGTAGCATTATAGCAACTCAAGACGCAATATCTAATTCGAGGAAAAGGTGCAGGACGAAGTCTTGACACTCATCGTGCGTGAATCATTTTTTTCTCCCACGGAGAGTCGAATCCACAATCAATAATTTCTAAAAATAATAATATAATAACTACACACTGTAAACATTTACTCAGAAAAAGTATTAATTGATATAATTTATTTTAATTATACAGTTTACGATTTAATAATTTCTAACATAATTACTTAATACAATGGGATGCTATTAAATAATGATAAAATCAAAAATAATTAAATGCCTTCGTGGCACAGTAGCAATGTCTAAACGATGGTTGTAACTTCAATTTTCACTTCGAGGAACATTTATGATGTATTTTTTTAACTTCCCGCTGTATCCTGCATATAGGAAAACGAACCTATAACCATCATGTTTATAATGAGAAGCTGCGCGACTGCATCATAATAGCCTCAATAATGTATGTGTGGTGCGCGGGCGAAGCCGCAAGAAGACGCTAGGAATTAATAGAAATTGGGCTATACTAATTAAAAAATAATATTTTTTCCAGGCATTAGACGGTTATATACCGGGGGAAGACTATCCTGTGTATGAGGAAGTGCCAAAAGGCCTATCGTTTACTTGTGATGATAAGATACCAGGATACTATGCGGATCCCGAGACTCAGTGTCAGGTATGGAATATTTTAAATTGTACTTAACTACTTGTTACTTAACTGATGTACGGTTATAGCACAGTGGAACAGTCTGACCGTTGTGGCTTCGGATCCCGGGAATTAATGAAGAAATTTAATTTTTCCTCTCTGCTAAGACAAATTGTGATAATGGGTTCCGCTATTTTTTGCAATGTTTTGAATGATGGTAAGATTTGATAAGTAGATGAAAGTAGAAAAAGAAATTTGACACTAGGTTCTCCGTGCTTGTCTTGTTAGGTATATGCGGAATACAGCGTGAACTATGGGAAAATATTAACACTATAAACTTCGTGACGCAGTATAGCAATGTCTGCTGTGTAATAATTGAGAGTTCGATCCTATGAGAGTTATATTTAAATTATTTTAATTTTCCCGCCACTATAAAATAAAAAACAGTTTTGAGTTCCGCCGTAAAACATGTTGGCTCTTAAATCTTAATTAAGAATGTTTTAACACTAGGTTTTCAGGGGAGGGTGGTTGACCCGGCTTAAAGCGTGGAGCCAAAAAAGTGTATATGTAGAATGGGAAAACTTTAAATTAAAAAGTAGGCAGAACCTATTTGAGCGAGATTTCTTGAATAAACGATTTTTTTGATGAAAATAAATAACATGATTTCCGTTATTTAACATATTTTAAATTGAAAAAACAAACAGTTTTTCAATTATTAATATATGTTTATTTATTTTGTATTATTTCTGTTACAGGTATGGCACTGGTGCGTGCCCGGCATCGGAGGCAACATGATGTATTCATTTCTATGTGCCCCTGGAACTGTCTTTAATCAGCAGACGAGAGTATGCGATTGGTTCTTCAAGGTAAGTCTTAAAAATATAGTATAAATATTAGAACAATAAGTAGATAGTACGAGTGGACGCTTTAGTCCATGAACTATTTATTAATTTCTAATACATAATTGTTTATACATCTAAATTAGACTGAGATGGCATTCGTCTGTCAGTTGACATAATTATTACACTCAACTACCGCCAAATATTTCTTAATTTCCTCGCGTACTGCCCTGGTGTGCTGTGTTTGAAACTCCAAATTTTTATGAATGATTCCCAGTTGGTAGAAAGTTTCCAATCGTTCCCCTGAACGGAATCGAATCTGCAATCGCCTGGATCGCGTGTACAGTTAAGACAACGTTAATATACGCGATTTTACACAAAAAAAATCAGCTTCACGCTGTATCTCGCACACAGCAGGGTAGACAGAGGGAATCTAGTGTTAAGACACTCCGTTCCCCACTTTCTGCCGAATACTGGAGGCATTGCGTGTTGAGTAGCAGAGCTCAACGCCCGTTTAGCCTCGACACCAGAGCGAAGAAATGGAAATATAAATTTAGGTAAATATTTCATGTCGTCGAGTGGGGATCGAATCCACAACCAGTCGGTTTTGCAGTCACACTTCGTACCGCTGCGCTACGACTTTCCTCACATTACTTATTTAATATTTTTCAGGTGGACTGTCCAAATGCCCCTGCATATTATGGAGTGAATGAGGATCTTTACAAAGACGAAGCAGGCAACTACATAGCTGGGAAAAAGTAGATCATAAATTATTATAAATAAGAAAAATTTAGCATTAATTAGTACAAATTATAAGTTACCATTTG
The DNA here is from genome assembly GCA_013421005.1 of Heliconius erato x Heliconius himera. Lineage (NCBI taxonomy): Eukaryota > Metazoa > Arthropoda > Insecta > Lepidoptera > Nymphalidae > Heliconius > Heliconius erato x Heliconius himera. Next base: position 3,247 of record JAATLQ010031178.1, on the reverse strand, counting down.
AAGGACTGACTTAACTGACACAACTGACATTTAGACTTAAAAAATATTTATTTGACATTTTCTTTAATATACTTCAGATTTGCTCATTATGTTGTTTTATAATTTACGAATGTATTGTTTCATATAAAATTAAAACGATTTTATCCGGCTTGGATTAGTATGAAAATAAGTATTTTTTGTAAATTATTTAGAAATGGTTATATTTGAGAACATATTGTAAGAAAATAATAGTTAATGCTTAGGAAAATATGTTTGCTCATTTGTACGAATTACGAATACTTACTTAAGTAGCCTTAAGTCACAAATACAGACTAATTTAAGATATCGAAGAGAGTTTAAACAACGGAGTTCAAAATATTTTATTTCATTGATTTTGTATAGAGAACTATTTTAAATTAATTCTTCCATACATAGTTAATATAATTATATTAGGTGCCTGACAAAATTTAATTGCAATTTTTCAGTTTTACAAAATAACTGTTTATTTAATGCAGAACTCAAGCGCTTTATGTAACTGAAGTGAAAATAAATAATTCTCCCGATTTTTTTTGTGGGCTCTTTGTGGGTTCACACAATCATCGCGTTTATAGTAAGAAGCTGTCTCACCACGTGGCCTCAATAATTGAATAATAACAATAATAACTAATTTCAAATAAGGCCAAAATCTAAACTGACTTAATACTAAACAAATTTAGAGATAGAAGACAAATTTTTCGACGAAACAGTACTGACAGAATAAAAGACAGACAAACAACTCGACAGACTTGAAAAGTCAGGTATTATAAAAAAAATTATAAATTACAATTTTGTAAAATGTTTTCTTTTACTTTCTTAAAAAATGTTTTTTAGGATTTTGTAAAGCTTCTTAATAAGCAATTAAAAAAAATCTTGAAAGATAACAATATCCTATGGCAGTCTTAAAAATATAAATCCCACTTTTTTTTCTTTGAAATTTGTTAATATTAAAATGGCTAGACCATTTTTTAACCATTTTTAACCATTAGGTAATAATACTTTTTTCAATGCTTGTATTTGATGTTACAGTAAAAAGAATATTCATCTTATGTTTTAGCGCTTATTAAACGTTATAATTTTAAATTAAAATCCTTTTTTACGAAATTTTTTTTTTTTAGTGTCCGTAACCAAAGGGTAAAACGGGACCCTATTGCTAAGACTCCATTGTCTGTCCGTCTGTCAGTCCGTCTTTCACCAGGCTGTGGCTCATGAACCGTAATAGTGAGACAGTTGAAATTTTCACAAAAGATAAATAAATATATAATAAATATTTCTTTTGCCGCTATAACAGAAAATACTAACAGCATGATTAAGTAACTATTTAAGTGCGCTCCCATAAAACAAAAGCAAGTTTTAGCCGTTTTTAAAGAGACCGTTTAGAACCGTTCGTGTGCGAGACCCACTCGCATTTGCCCAGTATTTACTATTTATTTTATTCATAACATTTTTTCCCTCAAATAACAAGCCGTAATTCAGCGTCTTACTGTAAAAGCTATAGATAGTTATGTGTTCAATTTCCCTGGGGTCAATGATTAGATTTAAATTATTTTTATTTCTCCGTTATGGTGCAAGCCGCGGCGTTAAGTTCCACCACCCAACACACAATAAAATAGCAACCAATCAACCCGATCAATGGCTGCAACTATAGGAGTCCCGCACTGGGCGCCCTTGCCGTCGACGACGTCCTCTCGAGAAGCCATGTTGTGCTTGTAATGTCTGAGGGAGGGGGGCTAACACCATTCTAACATCAACCTTAAGTTCGTAAAAATAATGCACTAAAACAGAATACGTGCGTTTTTTGTTATATTTGTAACACCCTTAAAACTTAAAGTATAAGTTGCGGCAAAATCGTTCTTCCCATCTAAAAAAAGTTTTTTGTATTTTATTCAATATTGTCTTTCTTGAAGAATTCTACAGTAAGTATTAGAAGTAACTTTACTGCTTCTGGTAGTCTCATAAGATAAATTATTAAAAATAAATCGTCAAACATTGAAACTTCCATAAAAACAATATTAGGTATAAATTTTATCATTATTTTTCTAGAAGTGAGCTAATAATTGTAAATATTTTTATTTTTGTATTAAAATGTCATAATTATTAAATGAAATGTGTTTTATTTTTTTCATTATACAATTGTTTTTTTAACAATTGTTTATTAACTCAACACCGCCATTTACCTCGTTACAAAAGAACCGAAAGGGGTGTTAAGTTGGGGTATGGTATTGGTGGGAATCGCTAATGTAGTGAAACTAGCATTGCCCGTAAAAGCCAATGAAAACCATCTGCTGTGTTTTGTAGTGGAACACCAAGTTTCAAGTAGAGCCTCGACCAGTCCTAGCCTCCGCGTCCTCGTCGTACACCCTGGGTACTGCTGCGACCACGCAACCGCGTGTCCACTGCCTCGAAGTCGCAGCTGAGCTGAGGAGGTGGGGCAAAGGCGAATATTCTGCGCCATAAAACAGAATACAATCACTAAAGAGGGAAGATACCCGAAACAAAACTGAGCATGACCGTAAGCTCTAAGGTGGCAGCCCCGCTAACGGTCTAAGGCATAGTGGGTTAATCACCTGCTTGCACTAAAATTTACGATTAAAGAAACAGAAACAGAGATAAACCGAACCGATCCTTTACCGACGACCTTTGGCATGAAAACCCGGACACGAATTGCTTTTTGGAATGTACGCACACGCAGTGAAAGTAGACTTGCTCAAGCAGAAGTAGAAATGCTCAGATACAACTTGCAAATTCTTGGTCTAAGTGAAGTGCGAAGAAATGGCTTTGGTGAATTGAGAACGTCCAGAAGTCTGACTTTGCTCTACTCCGGCAAAAAGACGGAAGAAGAAGTGCATGAATATGGCGTAGGGCTCCTGCTCTCAGAGTCAGCAAGGAAGAGTCTTCTGGACTGGAAGCCGATCTCAGATCGCATTATGTACGCCCGATTTAACTCTAGAGCCCGAAAGATCTCCATTGTACAGTGCTACGCCTCAACAAACTCCGCATCAGAAGAAACCAAAGATGACTTCTACAATTCTCTCAATGCCACAGTCAAGAACATCAAGAGACAGGATATTGTGATCGTCATGGGAGACCTGAACGCAAAGGTTGGAAGTTGTAACTTGAATCGTGAGAGATGCATGGGTGTACAGGGGCTTGGAGTGTGTAACGAGAACGGAGAGCGTTTTATAGAGTTCTGTCAAAATTATGATCTCACTATTGGTGGTACGCTATTCAT
>JAATLQ010031177.1:0-10483 GCA_013421005.1 Heliconius erato x Heliconius himera | reverse complement strand
TTTTTGACTAGCAAAGTCATTAATCACATTTTCAAAATCAATAGTATCGACTAGTTCATGTTCAATTGACATGATAGCGAGATTGTATTTTTCATTTTCATTCTCTTATTTTTCTTGTACATTCCTTGATTCTTGATTGAAAAAAAATTAGAAGAATTGATCGTAGACTTTGTTGCCCCTTTCCATTTGTTGCCCGGTGCGACCGCACCGCTCGCACCCCCCCAGCTACGCCACTGATAGCCACAAATAAGTTTTTCACCAAATTGATGATATTCAGACATGAAAGAGAGAGCCTTAACTCAGAGGGTGCTATGACTGATATCTGTCCGATGTTTGTTCTTAAGCATACAGGTACACGACCCTAGATCCTCAATCCACTACTCTTATACCTCTATCTAGTCCCTTTTCTCTTCAGGTCTAGTTTCATTATGAAATTACAAATAGAAGTTAAGAAATAGTTAATGTTAAAACACTCCGTCCCCGACTTTCCGTCGAATTTTCGAATTTTGTTTTTTTGTTTTGAATGGCTGAACTCAACGCCGCGTAATATAATCCCCCGAGTGGGAATTGAACTCACAATCCAACTACGTCAAAACGGCCTGTATTTTGAAAATAAAATATCGTTAGTAACCATTTTTGTTTAATTTCAGCCTTATTCCTTTGATTTACGATCGAAAATTTATTTCATGTATATTGGTTAAAAGTGAAAGTTACACGTTTCATAGGAGAATACATATAGAATATGGATCTGTGTACGGTATGGCTTTGAACTTTAACCCTTATGGAGTTCACCGGAAATCACTAGTAAAGGTCACCGCGGGATACTACGTAGGTATTAGTATTCATATATTGAATAGTCGATTTAAAATGTTATTTATTTATATATTGTTTTATATATTATATAGAAGCTATTCGTGGCGCAGTGCCACAAAGTGTGACTGTAAAACCGACTGGTTGTGGGTTCAATCCCCACTCGAGGAGATGAAATATTTATTTATATTTATATTTTCATTTCTTTGCTCTGGTGTCAAGGACAAGCGCGGCGTTGAGTTCTGCCACTCAACACGCAATGCCTCCAGAATTCGGCAGAAAGTGGGGAACGGATTATCTTAATACTAGGTTCCCTCTGAACTGCCCTGCTGTGTGCCGGATACAGCGTGAAGCTGATAATATGGTTCTTATACCTTCTAAATGGCGCGCGACGTCGAATCGCCCGCGCCTAAAATATTTTTGTTTATAGTTGCTAATATTATTGCCTTAAACAAAATAGCCTCTTTGTAGTTCACTATAAACAAAACGAGCTGTATACCTTTTTAGGTTTTAACTTTATTAGTACTTCTTAGGTTTTAACTTTATTTGTACTAAAAATTCTCATTTCTTTTAAAAATTTTATAATTTTAAGTCAAAGGGAAACACTGTAGGTTTTGATTACGTAGCGATTTTTTTATAAAATGCGGAAAAAACGAAGATAAATTCATCGAAGACATTCACATCTTTTGATTGCGTTGATAGAGCAAATTTTCTGTATTCAAAGTAATTGTAGACCTGGAGATTTGCTAAAAACTTCAGCTACAGTCCGATAAAATAAAACTATAAAGTTAATTACTTGAATTAAAATATTTTCCAGATATTCGTACGATTATTTAAAAAAAAGAATAGGATAAATCCTATTCTTTATTCTATAATTATTTCGTGTTTTAATCTCTTAAATGTCCAAGTTGCCTTTTAGATTGTGCACAACTGCTATCGTTATAAAAGACCCCGCGCCTGTGATAGGTTAAAATAGTTTCTTGCAGATACAGTCAGATTGAGGCCAGTCGTGGCGCAGTGGCACAAAGTATGACTGTAAAACCGACTGGTTGTGGGTTCGATCACCACTCGAGGAGATAAAATATTTACTTAAATTTATATTTCCATGGGAACGGAGTGTCTTAACACTAGGTTCTCTCTGTCTACCTTGCTTTGTGCAGGATACAGCGTGAAGCTGATTTATTTATCTATTTATTTTAGTTTCTTACAATTGTACATAAGACTTTACTTTACTTTCTCCTGTGACTTCCTCCGCGTGGTAGCAATGGTAGTAGGTGTAATGGATTATATTAAACGTTTAACGTGACGTAGCCTATAGCGTTATAGCCTTCATCGGTAAATGGACTATTCGACAGAAAAAGAGGGTTTCAATTCGAAGTTCTTAAAATTGGCGCATTCCACCAAACAAATCTCCAGCTTTTTAACGTGTATTACACACGTTATAAAGCTGGAGATTTGTTAACTCGAACGTCGTCGAACTCTTAAAATGTTACATAAACTCAGTAACTTCAACAATTACTAATATATGTTATAGTTCAAAATAAAATAACCTTAACAATTTTTATTTTTAAGCAATATTTACTATAGTAAAATTTACGTAACTCAGTTACAGTGGGTAAAATGGGACGGTTTCAGTAGATTGAGAGCGCTAAGTGCGGTGACGCTTGCCAAAGTATTGATCCGAAACCGCCGCCAAATGTACGCGGATGTTTAGTTAGAGGTGTGTGTCACGTTCTTCTTGGTATGGTTAAAATATTATAATTTTTGTTAGCTTCACGTTGTGTCACATCACATGACAGGGAAGGTGAAGGGAACCTGCGAACCTTGTGCTTAGACATTCCGTTCCCATTAAGAATACTTTAGCTTCACGCTTTTGCTCATAGCAGGGTAAGCAGGAATCTAGTGTTAAGACACTCCGTTACTCACTATCCGTCTTATTTTCGATATATTGTGTGCAGAGCACGCTTAATGCCCGGTTTCCAGCCATTAATGACTACGTTGAAGTCACAGAGCAGAGAGAGCTGTCAAAATATAAAACTCTTGGTTGTGGTAAAACTGTTGGTGGTGATGTAAGATTATTTTATTTAAAAGGAAAGGAAAAAGAAAGAAGCGTGTAATGATTAGACGGAGTAGCTGATTAGTCTGGTCCGCCTACCCAAGGGTTATGCGGTAAAAACCGGGCTTAATATTTTAAAAATGTTAACAGTTAGGTTAAAATGTTATAAATTATAGGTAAATAAGGACGAAAATGCTAGATCTCAAAATAGGAGTGTCTTAACACTGTTATCTGTCTGTAATTAGCACTGATTTATGCCCATATTTCTTTTGAGCTTCACGCTATAGCACACATATAGCAGGATAGATACAGGGAACCTAGTGTTAAGATACTCCTTTCCTCACTTCCCGCATTTTCGAGACATTATGTGTTAATTAGCGAATCTCTACGCCACGCTTTAGCCTTACTACTCGAGTAAGAAAATGAAATAATACATTCTCCAAATTTTCTTAAAAATTCTCATTTAAAGTCAGTCGACGTTCTTTTTATAGACTTGAACAAAGTTTAAAATAGATTCGTATACACGAATAACTCAAAGTAATTAAGTATCTGGATTTAGTTAACACTCCAGATAGACTGAAGCTTACTAGTGTAATTTGCTATCTATGATTATTGGATATTAATTAATTCCGTAGAACGATATATCAAAATGTCATTTAAATAGATATACGTATTAAATTATTTAAGAAAACTTATACATTTCTATATATAATTTACGTCATTCGTGGTGCAGGGAGTGAAGAAACGTGTGACTGTTAGCACTACAGGTTGTGGGTTCGATACCCACTTCAAGAAATTAAATATTTAATATTAGTGTTTCCAGAATTGGACGGAAAGTGGGGAGCGGAGTGTTTCAACACTAGGCTCCCCCTGCCTACCATGGTCAATGCGGGATACAGCGTGAAGTTGAAAAAAAACCCTTATAAATTTTTCATCTTCACATATATAGCAGGGTAGGTAGGGAGAACTTAGTATTGAGACACTCCAATCTCCGCTTTCCATTTAAATTCGAAATATTGCGTGTTAAATGGCTGAACTTAACGCCAACTGTAATAAAACGTAGAAATAAAAATAATTAATTCTCCGGAGTGAGAATCGAACCCACTACTGTTGCATCTACAGACATACGTAGTACCATTTTAATTCACTTTCATATATTTAAGTTATTTTATTTAAGTAAAACTATTGTTGAGGCCAGTCGTGGCGCAGCGGCACGAGGTGTGACTGTAAAACCGACTGGTTGTGGGTTCGATCCCCACTCGAGGAGATGAAATATTTACTTAAAATTTATGTTTCCATTTCTTCGCTCTGGTGTCGAGGTTAAGCGCGGCGTTGAGTTCTGCCACTCAACGTGACGATTGTGGGCTTTTTTTATTTCTACAATCTCGTAATAAGATAAAATGCTATGTTTAATACCGCCTCATACTCAAAACACAATGTCTTGAAAATTAGGGAAAGAAGGAAGAACAACTCCTAATCTCTATCTACTCAGCTCAGCGAGAAACGACGTGATTGATTGTACGATTTACTTTACCAGAACGGAGAGATGAATTTAAATAATACACTGGATTTAACAAAAGGCGGCGTTAAGTTCCACTATCTATCTAACATACAATAATTCGAAATGAATACTAGGTTCCAAGGTTCCCTCTGCCTTCAGTGCTTTGTACGGGATACGGCGTGAGACTAAAAAAAAGTGGGAAATGGAGAATCAACAATCCAAATTTAATTATACAGGGTGCAAGCGTGTGCGCTCCTTTTACGGGAGCAGCATATAGCGTAAAATATTTCAAACCCATACCTAAAGAAATTATATAATATGGGGCCGTTCAAGTATTACGTAAGCACTATAGGGCGGCGGGGGGGGTCTTAGGTTAGCTTATTTTTGACGTTTTGAATGAAATATTTCTAAGAGGATTGCTTATTTTTGATGACATAAGGAAGGGGGGGGGGGGGGGTGGTCAATAATTGTAAAAAAACTGCTTACGTAATACTTGAACGGCCCCTATCTCAATATGATACCTCAACAGTTTAGACGTAGGATTGGACGTAGGACACGATGTTTATCCATACCTGTATTTCGTGTGACGCAGTTACGAATAGATACCAATAACGTAAACACATACTACTACAAAAATACTACTAAGCGTTGCCGATCTGCTTTTCATTCTCTATAACATACTAGAACGAGATGAAGGGATATCTGTCGTTCTATTTTACGCAATTCAAAATCGCCGCCACGACCTACGACTCGATTTCGGGAATGAGGCGTGTGCGGCGTTATTTTTATTAATTATTTTGTTAGAAATATCATTTTTATTACTACTCTATAGTTAAAACTGTGGTTTCATTTAAAGTAGTGATGACAAAAACACTCTGTATAAAACTTCAATTCAAATTTAATTATATAAAACAAATTTAATTATACAACGCAAAGACAAAACAAAGCAAAAAGGGGATTACTCGAAATCTAAGAAAATGTGAAAATTATATTTCTCATTTTACTTCTCAAAGTCCACTTTCAAGCAAAGTTGCGGGCGAAAACTTGTATGAAATAAACGTGTATTTAATTCATTTACGTACTATTTATGTCGAATAGCATTGAATAGTAAAACCTTATAAGAGCTTGATACCTAGTACGAATAAATGTAAATCTTTGGAGTCGGTTACTTCATTGTGATCGACATTGCGCTTAAATTATCATATAGTTCATGTTATTGTACAATTGTATTAGATTTTTATATTTTATTTTTTATAATTTTTGTTATTTTATCTTGAATAATATATCAGCTTCACGCTGTATCTCGCACATAGTAAGGTAGACAGGAGATACCTAGTGCTAAGACATTCCGTTTCCTATTTTTTTAACAATTTTTTGAAGGCTAGTGTTTTGAGTGGCGGAACTCAACACAGCGCTTTACCTTGTTACGAAGAAATGAAAACATTATTAAATGTCTAATAATTCATTTCCCTGAGTGGGATTCGGACTCACAGCCGCCACGTTTACAGATATACGCTTGTGCCACTGCACCACGACGACTCTTATAGAAAAAAAATATGTAAAAACAAACTAATTAATATTTCATACTTTGCGTTGCAAGGAGCTACGAGCAATGCCTACCACTTCTGACCCAAGTGTAGTTTTATGGAGTGCCTTTAAATCCTTACCTACATTGTCCGAACTCCCAGTTAAATTAATATCAAAATCCAGACCTAGAGTTTTTTGGAGTACAGAAAAAGATAAAACTTCTATAAGCGCTTGTGGGTAATTTTAAAAAAAATTAAATCTGTCTGTTTGTCAAGAGCCTTTATCTCAGGAACGCTTGAAAATATCGAGTAAAAATTCAAACTGTACTAAAATTTCATTAAAAATTTAATCATATACTATATGTATGGTCCCTTGATTGCCTGAAAAACTACATTTACTTAATAAAAAAATACAGCAGCTTATATTTCAAAAAACGCATATTTCGACACTACAAAACGAATCAAAATTATTAGGGTACTTCCGGTTCACCTACAACTGTGAAATCTACAGATAATACTAGTTCAAGAAATAATTTGAGAATTATACATTTGTGGTTAAATCCTAAAAAATAATAGCCGTAAAAGGTAGGCAAAATTTGGTATTTAAACCGCTAGTCCAATTGAGGTATCAGATGAAATGTCTCTGGCTAAGCTAAGCTTGAATTTCAGAAAAAGCTCGAGACCTCTAAAATTTGTACGGAACACTCGGTTGGCGAGCCCGACCCGTACTTGTCAGGTTTTTATTTAAAAAATCCTATTTCCCAAAAATGTTATCCATTTAAATAAAAAATATACCATCATTCATTCGCTTTGCATATGCTTGCGGACACATTTACAATAATCCTTCGCTTTTAAAATAAATTTAAAAGAAAAAAAAAACAAAATCTGTCAACAACTACATTTAGTAGGTACAATATACACGATATCATTTTGAACATAGAAATTAAATCAATAGGGCGCCATTTTGAATCACATGACTGAGTGCGCAAATATAAATCCATATAAATCTTACAAATAACACAAAATAATAAATATTTATTCAACAAAAGGCTATTTTAATAAATAAAACAATAAGAATAATTTTAAAAAATATATCTAACAGAGCCTCATTAAAAAATCATATAAACTAAGACTGCCAAATTGTATACGGCTAAAGGAAAAACTATTCAAAGCACTAAAAACACTCAAAAACATATACGTATGACGTTTGATATATTCATAACATAACATATGAATCACAAAATGTTGAATCACTCCTTTAAATCGTTATATAATTCTACGATTTAAATCATATCATAATTATTATAATTTACTAACATTTGCCAACACCTGTATTAAATTAAAAAATAATATATATTTTATATAATATAAATATATATTTCTATTCACTTTCACATTTCACTGTACCCTGTCTGTCTCTTTCTTTTAACAATAGGAACACAATCGATATGTTGACGCTAACCTGTCAAAATGAGTCCTTCTATCATTTTAACACGCAATTTCAACAAAAAAATTAAAATAATGTTAAACTTACCATAAAATAGCACAAAAAAAATATAGAAAATCATATAAAAAAAATAACAAAATTACTCACATATCTCCAAATCACACGTCCATACTGTATCTACGAAACACTTTCACTAATAACTCAATACGTCAACATAGAGTAAACTTTACAACACATCAACATTTACATAGAAATACGTTCAAAATTTTCTAAATCTAAAAACATATTGAAAGCTCAAAAATAAGCTTAGAATTACAGCTTTAAAATAGTACCGAATGCGTTGGTACGGCCGGGGTAAGTGCGGGGTGAGCCGAGTGGGGTAAGAATGTTATTATGGGGGGAGAGGGGGAGGCGCGCGCCGCATGGAAGTCAAGGCCGATAGGGGCCTCCCCGCCCAAGGTCACGCGGTAGTAAATCGATATCCCATATTAAAACTATGTAAATGGATTTTTTGTATTGATTGTGTATTAGTGCCGTCGTGGTGGTAGGGTGTTTGATTGTAAACGCAAAACACAACGGGTTCGATTCCTATTGGGAAACCATTTTTTTTTTTATTTCGTCGCTCTGGTTATAAGATAACGTGCGGCGTTGAATTCCGCCTATGTCTAGAAAGTTGGCCTGTGGTGGACAGAGTATCGTATCACAGGCTCCTCTGACTACAGTGTTATATGCAGGATACAGCGTAGAGGTAAATAAGTATTACGTTGATATGTTAATAATCTATATATATAAAATGACATGTGCCTGACTAACTGAGGTAAGATGCACACAAATTTGGACAGATGCTTATTTTCATAATCCACTAAGATCCACTAAGATTTTGAATAATTTAAACTCTAAAGCGATGAAATGGGGGTTGAAAGTTTGTATGGATTTTTTTTCAAATTGGCACCGATTTTTATGAAATTTGAAATTCAGACTCTTAAAAACATTTTATTGAACACGTATTTCGTGTTTTTTTTAGAATTCACCCCTAAGGGTGAAAATACGCGGGCGAAGCCGCGCGCGCCCACTAGTAGTTTATATTATTTTAGGTTCACGCTGTTTCCTGCATATAGCACCCTGCTAGCCAGAGTTTAATAGTTTAATTTGTTAAAATTTGAATTAAAAAGGTATAGAATTTTAGATTTGATAGCATATCTATCTATGGCACTGTCTGCCGTAGGTACCGATTAATAATTATATTCTACAATTTGCGCCTTTGCTCCCGTGGTGAATGAAACTAATTAAGAGTTGTGTATGACACATGACACGTTCTTAGTGCCTGGTGTAACTGAGTACCGGGTACAGTAGTACATTGTAACCAATAAGTACTTAATGCAAAAGCAGAGCCTTGCTCGGTAATTGGACTATCCATCAAAAATATTCTCAATTCGAACCAGTGGTTACCGAGATTAGCGCGTCCAACCAAACCTATTTTCAGTTTTATATTAGTATAGTTATATATATATAATTATCATAATAATTGATTACACATACATATAACTATTAGTAACTTTAAATTTAAATTATTTTGAATATTTTAACATTAAATTTAAAAATAGACTAGTCTACAAACACCTGCCTACAATTAGTCTTAGTTAGAGATAATTTTATCTTAATAATATCTTTAGAGATCAATTATTATTTACAATATTAGCGGCCATTTACAAAATAATTGGAGTTTAATCGACTTTTAATCGATATAAATGTATTCATACCGATTTAACAGCAGTTAATCGTTAATTAACTTTTCTGAATGCGACATTAAGTTATATAGTCATAATTAGGTATATAAAAATAAATTTAAACAAATAAAAAGAAAAAAAAATGGAAAATTTAAGCAGGTATATAAAATTCTTAAAATATTTTCGTTTCTGAAATAGGTGCTTCATGCTTTCCCGTATAGATTTACAAAATATTGCGTACGGAACTCAACGCCGCGCTTTGCTAATCAGAGGGGGGAATTTAAAATAATTAATATTATATTAAGATTTCTCCGAGTAAGCATCGAATCCACAATAGTTTACCCATTGTATTATGTCCGTCTTATTTTTTTTTCCACCTTTATGCTGTACTCACACACAACAGGCAGGCAGAAGAGATACGTTCCTATTAATACACAAAGGGGAACGGGAGGTTCCCAATTTTTCGCAGAATTTTTGAGGCATCGTATTTTAAACTTGGAACTCAACGCCGCGCTTTTCTTCATCATCAGAGCGAGAAAATTAAAATATTAAGAATATCATCCCCACTGAAAGGGAATCAAATCCACAACCTTCGCGTTTACAGTTGCACGCTGGTTGTCCTGCGCTGCGCCACGACGGCCTCATTTTCATACTAAAATTTATTAATTTAAAGCCATCAATTGGTTCATTAATTACATGTTAGGTAATTATTTCGTTATAATTATTTTCTATAATAGCACTAGTTATATTATAATGTATTTTATGAACAATTTAATTTTAATTTGTGATGTTAATTTTAATAATTACTGTAGGTCATCGAGGCCATTGTGGGACAGCGCCTGACTACGATTATAGTGGGTTTGGTACCCGCTCCAAGGAATTAATTATTGTCACTTTTTCGTTCTGGCAAGACAAACTGCTTCATTGAGCGCCGCCGCCAATCATCATTTAATGTACTTATTTAGAAAACGTATAAAAATTTGAATGTAACGGGACTCGAACACGCGCCTCTTGGAAACCGACCAGGCGCTCTGACCGCTAAGCCATACGTGCTTATCAAGCTACGTCGAAATTTTTATACGCTTGTTACAACTTATTTATTTTGTTAGAATCTCTGTAGGGAGATTTTCATTTAATATCTCAAATTCAAACAGAAAGTAGACAATGCCTATTCTGTTATCTCTATATATAATAAGACAGTAAAAATATTTTGTCTGTACATTTAGTAATTTTGACTGAAATGGATAGAGGGACACTTAAAAAGACTAATAGAAAGCAAAAAGATTTTTTTTGAATTTCTTGTCTGTCTGTCTGTCTGTCTGTCGACATATTGTTGTCCGCATTTTTCTCTGAAACTACTGAACCGATTTACTTGAAAATTTCACCAATTGCTTTGTTTTAACTCAACTTAGGTTC
>JAATLQ010031176.1:11834-22315 GCA_013421005.1 Heliconius erato x Heliconius himera | reverse complement strand
TGCTAAACTTAGAATCAATGTTTAAAATCTAAAAAATATCATAATAATTTAAATTTAAATCTTTTATTGTACATAAACTTCTAAAAGTAGAAGTTTATTTCTTTAAAAGGGGAGGTGTTATACCCGGACCCTGCAAGTATATTTGCGGATTCCTATACTGACGCTGCCGCGTCAGCAATATTGCCGAATGCTTCAATATTATAATTACTTATTACTTTCAGTCTCCATCCCATTGTCTTAGAGAAAGGTTGCCTAAGATTCATAATTTCTATTTCAAGTGTTTATATACTATTTCTATAAAATACAATTTCTCTACTATGTCATTTTAATAAATAAAGTGTAATTAAAATAAATCTTTTTTTTAAAAACACGAAACAAATTCGCGTTATAACAGTTCGAATTCTGGGGACATTGTTCTTGTTTCATCCTATTGACTGACGGAACTGAACGCCGTAGCTATGATTTGTTAAAACATAACTGTATAGCTGCATTTTTATATATTACTAGTGAGCGCGCGCAGCTACGCCCGCTTATTCGTCACTCTTAGGGGTGAATTCTAAAAATAACACGAATCACGTGTTCTATAAAATATTTTTAACAGTTTGAATTTAAATTATAAACTTTCGACCCCTTATTTGAACCCTTAGGGGTTGAATTCAAAAAAAACCATGAAACACGTATTCAATGAAATATTTTTAAGAGTCTGACTTTCAAATTTTATAAAAATCGGTGGCGTTTTAAAAAAAAATCCATACAAACTTTCAATCCCTATTTCATCCCTTTAGAGTTAAAAATCCATTCTTAGTGGATGTCCAGATTATGAAAATAAACATCTGTCCAAATTTCACGTTTCTACGCACAGCGGTTACGGCTGTGCGTGCGTCTTACGTCAGTCAGTCAGGGACATGTCCTTTTATATATATAGACTAGATGGCACGCGCAGCTTCGCCCGCGTATTTGCACCCTTAGGGGTGACTTCTAAAAAAACCACGAAACACGTGTTCAATAAAATATTTTTAACAGTATAAATTTAAATTTTTATATAAATCGGTGGCAATTTAAAGATTTTTCCGTATAAACTTTCAACCCCTTATTTGAACCCTTAGGGGGTGAATTCTAAAAAACCATGAAACGCGTGTTCAATGAAATGTTTTTAAGAGTCTGAATTTTAAATTTTATAAAAATCGGTGCCGATTTAATTTTTTTTCCATACAAACTTTCAACACTAATTTCATCCCTTTAGGGTTAAAATTTTTCAAAATCCCTTCTTAGTGGATGTCCAGATTATAAAAATGAACATCTGTCCAAATTTCACGTCTCTACGCACAGTGGTTACGGCTGTGCGTGCGTCTTACCTCAGTCGGTCAGCACATGTCCTTTTATATATATAGACTAGAGGGCGCACGCGGCTTCGCCCGCTTATTAGGAGTGAATTCTAAAAAAACCACGAAACACGTGTTCAATAAAATATTTTTAACAGTCTGAATTAAAATTTTTATAAAAATCGGTGACAATTTAAAGATTTTTCCATATAAACTTTCAACCCCTTATTTGAACCCTTAGGGGTTGAATTCTTAAAAACTATGAAACCGTGTTCAATGAAAAATTTTTAAGAGTCCGAATTTCAAATTTTATAAAAATCGGTACAGATTAAAATTTTTTTCCATACAAACTTTCAACCCCTATTTCATCCCTTTAGGGTTAAAATTTTTCAAATTCCCTTCTTAGTGGATGTCTAGAATATGAAAATAAACATCTGCCCAAATTTCACGTTACTACCATCAGCGGTTACGGCTCTGCGTGCGTCTTACCTCAGTCAGTCAGCACAAGTCCTTTTATATATATAGATCGATAATAGAGAACTATATAGCTGTATTTTTATATATTGTTTTAATATAACATATATTATAATATACAATTTACACTGTTCACTGACTTTTTAAACGCGGGATGATGAGTTTCTCCCCTTTTGATAGAAGTGATTGTTTACATGCCAATGGGCTTTTGTGTATTTTATTTATGTATATATTTTTCTGATCCGCTATATTTACACTTTGATACACATCCAAAGAAGATTACTGCTATAGAAATTTTGCCTACGTTTTTACAATTTTTTAAATCAGCTTCACGCTGTGTCCCGCACACAGCAGAAGAGGCAGAGGGAAATTCTGGAGGCATTGCGTGTTGAGTGGCAGAACTTACCGCCGCGCGTTTTTATAAAATTTCAATTTTATAAAAACGTACTACAGGTTTTATTATTATTTGATATTAGATATTTTAAATATATATTCGTAAACAAGGAATAACATGTTATAATCCCGCAAAAATTGTCAAAATGATACTAAATAAAAATGTTTTCGCTATGAGGCCAGTCCTGGCGCGAGGGTACAAGTGCGCGACTGTAAGCGACGGGTTGTGGGTTCGATTCCCTCTCGAGGAAATGAAATTTTACATTTTCATTTCCTTGACTCGAGTAAGGAGTAAAAAATGCTATTGCATTAATAAAATTAAATCAACCTATTAAAAAAGAAAAGTAAAATCATTTCATTTGAAAGATATGATAGCCATTACGCCTGAGATTTGCTGTCCTCAGTGATTTTATAAGGGTTCTTACGTCTTAAAATTAATAGACGTTTAAAACTTTACGACAGAATAGTCAAGTGAGATAGATAATAATTACTTTGTTTGTAAAGGTAAAATATTAGAACATTTAAAAATAGATTTTATTTCTATATTTTTGAACTTTTGCTGTAAGTTTAATAATAGCGTACAAAATAACTTTTCTAGAAATATTGCATAACTTACAACTTAGTTATATGTTCAATAATAACATGTGAAGTGTTATTTGCATACTCTTTTTTCTTATTTTTTTTTTCTTTAAACGCGATGGGTGTGGGTTCAATTTCCACTAGTTGGAATGCTGTAACGAGGCAAAACACAAAGTCTCGAGAATTGGGCGGAAAATCGAGAAGGTTCCCGCTGCTTAACCGAAATAAATAATTATAATATTGACATAATCATAAATGTTGATAGATTTCGTGAAAACGTAACATTTTTCTTAGTAAAAATAATTAAAGAAAATATTACTGGAAGTAAGCGTTAATACCAAAGTATTTCTTGGCGCAATATGAGGAGTATTAGTGGTATACTCATATGTAACTGTCAAGAGAAACCACCCTTGAACTTTGAAAGACGCCTCATCATTCATCCTGTTGATGGTAATTCGGGGTTCCCATAGAATATTTAAGTTCCCGCTTCCGGCTCAGTGCTAACAAATGAAAGGGCAAAAAATGATATATTGAATATACTTGTAAGTTCTAATAGATAAGAAAAAACTGGTGATATAATTAAAAGAAATATTAAAATAAGGCCTGAGATTGAGGAGGTGTTTGTTCGTATTCCACTGGAGAAATAAATCGTTTTATTTTTTTTTCTCATTCTAGTAAAAAGACAAAGCGCGGCATTGAGTTCCACTAATCAACACGCAACATCTGAAAAATTCGGCAGAAAATGAGATCCGGAGTATCTTATTTTTAGGTCCCCTCTGCCTACCCTGGCATACGCGGAATACAGTTTGAAGTTTAAAAAAAAACTAAATTACAGTAAAGTACAGTTTTAAAATGCTTAACATAAATTAATTACAGTAAATTAAATTAGAAGAGTTTCCATCATGTCCTGGGAGCTTCAGACTTCGAGTAGAAGAAAGGCAAAGTTACAAGGGCGACTGTAAGGCAAGTCCTTTGAGCGATTACAAAGTTACGAGAGTCCCTGTGAGGCCTTGGGCCTCAACTTTTATTTCGTTTGCCGTGTGGGATATTAGTTTGGGTAAGACTTCAAAGTATGGTTCTTTCTTTTCATTGGGGACGTTTCATATTATATTACGTAGAGGTATCTACGATCATATATAAATGTGTATCAATATTATATACTCAACGCCGCGCTTTGCCTCGACACCAGAGCGATGAAATGAAAATATAAATTTAAGTAAATATTTCATCATTTCCTCGAGTGAGGATCGAACCCACAACCAGTCGGTTTTACAGTCACACTTTGTGCCGCTGCGCCACGACTGGCCTCAACAACTAGCCTCAACAACATAATGACGTCTTAAAACAAATTTTGGTCCAATATTGTGGGCCGATCTTCGAAGTTATCCATAAGTTTTACTTGAAAAGTTGTAAGGAAGGATAGACAAACATCGTGTTCAAACTGACGGGATACTCTAGATGAGGGTTTTGTTCTACGTCCAATATTGAATATCAATCGCTCTTATATTTACATAATTTATACATTTCATATACATAAATGTTTGAAATAAAGAAAATTGTGATTTTTTATGGCATCACGCTATATCCCGTATATAGCAGGATAGGTAGAGGCAAACCTAAGTTAATTTTATATAGCGTGTTCTACCATTCAACGTGCAAGATCTCGAAACGCCGCCCGTTGCAAGCGCATGATTGTAAGCGCGGCAGGATGTGGGTTCGATTCCCGCTCGAGGAAATAAAATAATTAATATTTTCATTTCTTCGATCTGGTTATGAGACAAGTGCGGCGTTGAGTTCCGCTAAAAAAATCATTACCCCAAGTAAGAATCTAACCCACAATCATCACGCTGTGGTGACACGCTTTAAAATTGTAGAACTTTATAATTGTCATTTAAGATATTAAAAATATTAGACTTCATTATTATATGATTCAGCTCAAACGGCTGTGGGTTCGATTCCCTCTCATGAGATAAATAGAAGCGATATTTTCCGTGATATATTTATCAGTAAATTTTCCTTACTCTTTCGTTTTCTAACATAAATCTTACATAATAATTCTAATATAATTTATTTCTATAACACATTTGTGTGTGATAGAAATAAATTATAATAGACACAAACAACCTAAAACAATTTTGTTTAAGACTTTACCGTGATTGTATTACGTTATACTTCTAAAAGGCAATGGTGATTAATATATAAAGAGATTTATTATAATATACTGTTCGTCAACGCCTAAACAAATTGATAAAGTGAGCGCCCGCCTAAATTAAATTTTCTTCACATAAAATATGCCTCGGAGACATTTTTTATTTGATGACAGTTTCTTATTTGTGAAAGAAATGTGATAAGTAAATTGAAGTAAGATTTTATTTTTTCTTTATTCTTAAATTTTATTTATATTTCTTAAAAATTAAGGCTTGGCACAGGAGCGTAAGGAGCGACTGTAAAAACAACTGGCTGTGGGCTCGATCCCCGCTCGAGTAAATGAAATGTTTATTTAATTTTTTTATTTTCATTTCCTCGGCGTTGAGCTCCACTTAACACGCAATACCTCCAGAATTCGGTGGAAAATGGAGAACGGAGTGTCTTAATACTAGGCTTCCTCTGCCTACTCTGCTGTGTACGGGATACAGCATGAAGCTTATTTAGTTTTTTATTTATTTTGTATTGTATCTGGTGTGACATCTGAAAAGATTTCTTTTTATTTCTTCTGTCATTTCTAGATTTCGGTTTTGAAATTAATAGTTTTTGTAACTACCTACATATATGTACCTAATCTATATCTCTATACTATTACTATTATCTCAGAAACTATTGGTTATTGAAAATTTAATTGAAAATTAATACATTTACATTACGTTAATAGTCCCTATGTAACATACTGCCTGCAAGTCGAAATGCAGACAAAGCAGTATTCATTCATACAAATGTATTTTATTAATAAAAACGACATCTCAAGATCGATCTCAGATTTGAGAGTAGCATAAATATGGGCCTGAATATCTGTGTCGGTACCATATCAAGAATTATTTCTTCAAACATAAGAAAAGTCATAATTTTGAAAATATTTTCACGGATAAAAGAAATTCAACCTAAGCAATTCTCTCCATGTATTGTCTCTTGATTGATCCATATAAAACCCTATATGAGACAGCGACCTTTTATTCGTGGTTTGCCCCGAGCCTACTGTAACTAATTGAGTATTAAGCCTTAAGGTTGGATAAAGGTTAAGGAGAAAAATACAAAAATCAAGATTGTTTTCTTTTATATCACCTCAATTTTTGTAGTACATTTATTTATTTGTATATTTCTATATATTAGATATGAAATTTCTATTCTTTTTTCACGCTGTATCCCGCATGAAGGAGGGTGGGCAGAGAAAGACACTCCGTTCTCTACTCTCCGCCAAATTCTGGAAGTATTGAGTGTAGTAGGTATATATGCCATTTATTTACATGTATATTCCTATATATTAGATATGAAATTTGTATTAAATGTTTTTTTCAAGCTGTATCCCGCATGGAGCAGAGTAGGCAGAGGAAGACACTCCGCTCCCTACTCTCCGCCAAATTCTGCAGGGTTGCGTGTTGAGTGGAGGAATTCAGCACCACAATTAGCCTCGACACCAGAGTGAAAAAAAGAAAATATTATATAATTTATTTCCTAAAACGGGAATCGAACCCACAACCTGTCACGTTTACTGGGGCATAATCACTTTAGTGCCCCACTACGACTTTTGTGGCATTAAAGTGATTATACGAAAATATAACTGTATGGAAACACACTCCATAGTCGATTAAACACTGTCCTGTCGACGCACTCCGCACATAACCTTGTCTTTGACTCAAAGGATATTCGGAGCGATTGGTATCTGTTGTTGTTTCAACCTTAATAATAAATTAGTAAATACAAGAGTAAAGTCGATTTTTGTATATTACTCTTTTTTATGCTTTATAACATTATAAAAGCTTATAAATAGTTTCTTTTGTATCTAACATTAATAAATTCACTTTTTTAAACATTGCGTGTTGAATAGCAGAACTCAAAGTTGCGTTTTGTTTTGATGCCAGAGAGGACATTAAAATCATTCCGTCAAATAGGAATCGAAGCCATAACCATCGAGCTCACAATCAAACGCTTTGATGCTGCGCTGCGATGGCTTCCTTTTTAAAGAGAAAATTTTTGCTGATTAAAATCAGTAATAAATCGTTTTTGATATGAGAAATGGTTATCAGAGTGCCTTAATACTTGGTTCCCTCTGCCTACTGTGAAATGCGTTAAAAACCCGAAGGTGTTTTATTTAAGTAAGTAAAAGAAAATAATCACAATTAATATTTAGTAATTTGAGGCCAGTCGTGGCACAGCGGTACGAAGTGTGCTGTAAAATCGACTGGTTGTGGTTCGATCCCCACTCGAGGAGATAAAATATTTACTTAAATTTATATCTCCATTTCTTCGCTTTGGTATCGAGGTTAAGCGCGGCGTTGAGTTCTGCCACTCAACACGCAATGCCTCCAGAATTCGGGAGAAAGTGGAGAACGGAGTGTCTTAACACTAGGTTCCCTCTGCCTACCCTGCTGTGTGCGGGATACAGCGTGCAGCTGTTTTTTTTATTACTTAGTAAGTACAATTATACCTACAGCTACAAAGTAAAATAAATCACAATCGGATAGAACATGAATGCACCACTGACATCTGCTGGATTGCCTTTTACATTTTATATAGGCTATCATCATACCAACTGAAGATTCGATAGTGGAACTCAATCGCGACCCGACAGCTATATATATACATTGCATAGTAAAAATTGAAGTTGTAAATTTTTATTTTTTTAATGTATTTATTATGAACGCGATGGTTGTGGTTTCCAATGAACAAAAACAAAAATTTAAGACAACAATAATATTAATTAAAGAATTTTCAAAAAGAAGCTTTCCAGACTTTGTTTTATAGTGTTTTTTTTTCATTTGGTACTCATATTAGGTGGATTGTGCAACAGTTTGTAATCCGCCATTTTGTTACGGCGGCCATTCTGGATTAAAGCAATATTGTATTTATTATATGTAATTTCATTGTCATTAGAACTGAAGTCATCATTCATATTTCAGCTCAATTGGACACCGGGAAGTGGGTCAAATTGGGCTTGCAAGATTTTACATTAAAAAGCTGCTGTCGCTGACACTTTTTCAGACTTAAGACACTCCGTTCCTCACTTTCCGTACAATTTTCGAGACGTGGGGGTACATAGTGTGGCTGTAAACGCGACTGGTTGTGGGTTCGATCCCCACTCGAAAAAATAAAATATTTATTTAAATTTATGTTTCAACTTCTTTGCTCTAGTATCGAGGCAAAGCGCGCAATCTTTCCAGAATTCGGCGGAAAGTGGAGAACGGAGTGACTTAACACTAGGGCTCCCTCTGTCTACTCTACTGTGAGCGGGATACAGCGTAAAGCTCATTTAAATTACGTGTTGAGTGGCGGAATTCAATTTTGTAACCGCGTTTTGTCTTTTTACTAAAACAAAGCAATAATTATAAGTCATTCCTACGTAAGAATCGCACCCACAACCATAATATTTACAGCCAGACGCAAAAAAAACAAACCCTTTCAAAATATATATGTGAAATAAGTTGTACAAATTTCAAGCAGTAGTCCGGCTGGCGGCGGTCCAGACTTTTTAGTGACCAAATGCACCGCTATATTTTCAAGACAATTAAACACGTACGCTGGAGTCTTGCACCGTTACCCTTGATAGCGTCGTAAACATATTTTCGATTCTATATATCTTGATTTTAATGTCTTTGTGTCGTAGTACAATTTCTAGCTGATTTTGTTTTTTTTTTACCATTTCATACTTACTTATTAAATAATATGTAATTTAATAAATAATTTGATTTTATTTTATTTTTACCAAGTATCAAATTACTAGTCTTTACATACTTAAAATAATTACAAAAACAACATCCGGTTGTATAAAAACTTAAAATAACAACAAATAGGATATTTTAATTGCTAGAAGTATAGAAAAAAATTGTCTATCTATTTAAAACATAATATAAATTAATTAATAACCGACTTGTTATTAGATGGATCTCACAAGTTTCTACGGTAAAAGAACTCAGTTGCGAAATTTGATTTCTTTGCTAGTAATGTTTTTGACGGCATATAATAATAACATTAAAATTTTAAAGCTTGAAACATTATACGATCGGTTACTGTATTTAAATGCATGTTAACAAAAATAAAGGTAGTCCGCCATTTTGAACACTCCGCCATGTTGGAATCAGAATGACGTCATTATATTTTTGGTGTTTCGTTCTCCTCTTTAAATCGAGTTCTAGTGACCATATTCCGACTCCATCATCAAATCGTGGTTACAAATTATGCTTATTGTGCTAGTTGCTAGTCATGAATAATCAAACAAGCCCAAGCTCTAGATCAGGGATTCCCAACCTTTTTTTGATCAAGGACCACTTTTATATCATTCTTGGTAGCAGGAACCACTATGCATGTAGGTATATTAATATTTAATTGTGATAATCAAACAAAAACTT
The DNA here is from genome assembly GCA_013421005.1 of Heliconius erato x Heliconius himera. Classification (NCBI taxonomy): domain Eukaryota; kingdom Metazoa; phylum Arthropoda; class Insecta; order Lepidoptera; family Nymphalidae; genus Heliconius; species Heliconius erato x Heliconius himera. Next base: position 12,990 of record JAATLQ010031176.1, on the reverse strand, counting down.
CGCCTCACCATCCCCAGTCATAAAATTAAAATCGTTCGCGGACCATATTTAGGCTTCTACGGACCACTGGTGGTCCACGGACCACTGGTTGGGAACCAACGCTCTAGAAGATTACGTGGTGTCTTCATAGTGTTTTAGTGACCACCCTCGGCTCCATCGTCAGATCAGCTAACTGCCAACAGAACATTACATTGACATCTGACTGAAGTGTCTGTGCAAAAATAAAAAAAAGGTACGGTACATATGTATAAACATACATACTTATTATCATACAAACCAGTCAATTTCAATAAAATATTGTAATAATAATATTTTTTATACATAAAAAAAGTCAAAATCATGTAAAAAAAGTGTATATAGTCTTTTGCGAGATAATTTCTATACCTCTAAAATATAAAATAATATATTCGAACCGAGCATTCGAGTTTACACAATGCCATCATAGATGGCGTTGAACGTACTTAAATCGCGCTTTCGTTACGTTCTGTTGGAAAGTATAAATTTTCGAGGACATTATAGCCAAATCCACTTTCCGCCGAATTGCGGGAAAACTAATTTTTATCTTCACGCTATTTCCCATTTTTTTGGAGCGGTCACCTAACTGAGGTGCCGTAAAATTAATAATAATAAACCTTTAAACATATATAAAATAACCTTATATGCACAGTATGCAATGGCTTCGATATTGTGTTTTATTGTGTTGTGGGTTAGGGATGCCCGATGTTAGAAAAACATCGATGTTGACATTGATGTCAACATCGAAGCTGTAACATCGATGTTCGATAAAATTCGGAAGAACAACATCGATGTTGGCTAACATCGATGTTGTGAGCTAACATCGATGTTAGTTAACATCGATAGTAGCTAACATCGATGTTAGCTAACATCGATGTTTTGTTTTTTTTTCTTTTTTTTTTATAAATTGGTAAACTTTAACTTTGAATAATTTTTAGAGGAGTGAAATTAGCAAAAAAAATATTAGACTTTTTTGTATATCGTTTAATTGCCTACAAGAATATATATTGGCTTTTACATCGATACTATTAGTTTAATCGCAACAAAGTTTCAAATGAAAAACACAAAATTCTCCTTGTTATTTATATGGGAAATCGAAAATCGTGATGAGACACCCCTTAGTATAAAAATTAAGAGCTGC
>JAATLQ010031176.1:0-11824 GCA_013421005.1 Heliconius erato x Heliconius himera | reverse complement strand
TTAACTTTGAATAATTTTTAGAGGAGTGAAATTAGCAAAAAAAATATTAGACTTTTTTGTATATCGTTTAATTGCCTACAAGAATATATATTGGCTTTTACATCGATACTATTAGTTTAATCGCAACAAAGTTTCAAATGAAAAACACAAAATTCTCCTTGTTATTTATATGGGAAATCGAAAATCGTGATGAGACACCCCTTAGTATAAAAATTAAGAGCTGCACTTTTAGCATAGGATTCCAGAGCAATATTTTTACTATAATTAAAAAAGATTTTTTTTTTTGGCTACTTCGAACTACGAACTTTGTAGTTACTAGTCTAGTCTGTGGTGAGTGCAGTGCTGTCAACCGAAAGACAAAGGATTTTTCCCGTAGTTTGGTAGAGTTCAGAAAATAATTTGGAACACATTATCGAAATACTGACATCAATGTTACGATGTTTTCATTAATGCAACATCGATGTTACGATGTTTTTATTAATGCAACATCGATGTTACGATGTTTTTATTAATGCAACATCGATGTTAAAACATCGATATTTTGTCTTCTAACATCGATGATCATCGAAAATCGATGATCATCGGGCATCCCTATTGTGGGTTCGATTCTCACTCGGGGAATGAATATCTCGATTTCCTCCGATTAGTGTTGCCAAACTATCGATAGTTTCGTCATCGATAGTTTTAATCTAAAAAAGCCTATGCGATCGATACAACAATCGATAGTATCGATCTTATCGATACTATCGATTCTATCGATAGCTTAGGAGAATACAATACAATCGGCTAAGTGCAATACTATCGATATTATCTATAGTATCGTATCTCCTAATCGAAAAATAATCAATACAATCGATAGTATCGATACTATTAAATGTCTAGGATACAATAGTATCCATAAAATCTATTGTATCGATACCATCGATTATTTTGCACTATCGATTATTTGCTAATTTACGATAGTATTGAGTATGATTCTTTCGTTTTTATTATATTTATTTTGTTTGATTTTTTGGTGAAAAGAAGAAATACTTAAAATGGCGTATGAATAAGCAATTAGTTAGGTACTTCAACTAAGATGTTTCTAATATCATAATGATTAGTGACTACACATGAAAATAATAATCAATACTATCGCAAATTAGCAACCAATCGGTAGTTCACAATAATCGATAGTATCGATACTGTCGATACTATCGTTTCCTAGAAATTCAATAGTATCGATACTATCGATAGTATCGATGTCTTTCTGATTTGGAGGTACGAGACTATCGATAATATCGATAGTATTGTATTTGTCCGATAGTATTGTACCCTTTAGAATTATCGATAGTTTCGATACTATCTCTTTAATCGATACTATCGATTATAATATCGATAGCCCTTCTATCGGACTTCTATCGATAGAATATCGAATTCCGATCGATAGTCCACTATCGATCGGCAACACTACCTCCGATATCAAAGGGCACGTATCAGGATGCGTAAGGGGAACCTAGTGTTAAAACACTCCACTTTCCGCCAAATTCTGAATACATTGCGTGTTAAGTGGCTTTTGGAGCTCACGTCTCGCTTTTGTTTCGACAATTTTTTATAATTTATCACAAAAAATCAGCTTCACGCTGCATCCTGCAGTATTATTTAGTAGAGTAGGCACAGGCAGAGAGAACCTAGTGTTGAGACACTTCGTTTCCCACTTTACGTCGAATTTAGTGGCGAAATTCGTGCCTGAGCGAAGAAATGAAAATATTAATAAATTATAATCTCTCCCAAATGGGGATCGAACCCACAACCGTCACGATAAAAGAGCCCTTATCGCAAGGGGTATCCTTCTCTTATTAACAGCTTATACTAATATTGTACTGTTAATTGTTATGAAATAGAAGAAAGCATGATTGAAGTTAAGAAATATATTTTTTTTCTTGTAAATAAAAAAAAAACTTGTATAGTCAACAGTATAAAAATATTAATATTTCATAAGGCATAGATAGAATTTCTCATTTTATTTTTTTTACAGTATGCAACAGCTACGTCTAGGGGATATAGAACATTTACATAACCACTGTAATGTACTAGGAGTATACTTTCTTTTCTTTTTTATGAAAAATAATATCTGCAATATCATTTTTCTTTCAATATTTTTTAAATATTTATAAGAAGAATTCTAATGCAATTGCTTTTAGGTGTTATTTTATGTATGGGTTTATATCAAGACATTGTTTTAGCTTCAAGCTGTACCCCGCACACAGCAGGATAGGCAGAGGAAACCTAGTGTTAAGACACTCCGTTCTATTATCTATTACAAATGTTCTATGTTATTATAAATGCCTCCAATATTTTTTTTTCATACATCTATCATATACAGACAGCGATGAGTTACAGTTTTATTATATGTATAGTTGTAAATAATTATAATTGGAATATAAATTACTAGAAAATAATTAGAATATATTACCTACAAAATAGGTTCCCCTCTGTCTGCTGTCGTACCTACCCATAAATGCTAAAACAATCTATAACATAAGATTCATATGACCATCTAAAAATAACAAAAAAAAAGAGCCGAATGTGTAAAAGTGACAGAAATCCAGCTTAAGTTGAGTAAATATTTTTTTAGGTACCGACTTATTGGGCAAGAAAGTCTTTGTATTCTCACGAACACCTTCTGTAAAAGGATCTATCTTTTTTTTCTTTGTGTCACATAAGGAATTGTTCGTTGTTATATTGAATATCGTTTGGAAAATACATCCAAATAGGTCCTAAATAAATATTTTTTTTAGGATTGTTTTTAGACATTTTATTTTTAATTTTTACTTCACGCTAATATTAATAATAAGGAAGGCAGATAGATAGATAAAACGGAGTTTAACACCGAGTTTACAAGATAAAGAGAGAAAATCAACGTTGCTCTTTGGCTTATTACCAGAGCGAGAAAATGAATAAAATGTCTATATTTTTAACATTTCCTTGAGTGGGGATCGAACCTACAATCAGTCGTGTACAGTAACACACTTGTGCCCCTGCGCCACGACTGGCCTCAGTTTAATTATAAAGTCGCTTATTCAAAATGAATAAGATCGCTTTAGAGATTAAGTAGGCCGTACAATTTACACGGAATAACCGTCTAAAAGACTTTTCCTTTACGCCTGAGATGCTCTTAAAAGGTGTTTCGTTCATTCCACTGAAATTTTCATAATTATCAAAATGTTGCATTTTTTTTTACAGAATTTGTAGAGGAGATTTGGAAAAAAGGTGAAAGTTTATTTATGAGATTTTGAAGTAAAAGAAATGAAATATCTTGTTTATACTCCTCAAGTAATAATAGGTATATTTTTTTGAGTTTTACAGTGAACTAACTGGATACATAAAGTTTGGTCTCAACACAAAGTTTGGTTTAAATATTGTACCAGTGTTTAAATATTTTAAACTTAAACTTTAAAAACAGGTCAGGAGTTATAATCTCTTATACTATCTAGAGTAGAGTTTATTTAACTCCTGCAGTTAAAAAACCATGTACATTAAAACACCACGAAGATAACTGAAACCTCTGAAATGGAGTGTTATTTATAACTTTACTTTTTCAGCCTTAAGCTCCATTCACATTAGAGAAGCAAATAATATTATTAAAAATATATTAAAAAATACATAATTGTACATCGTAGTTAATTTTGACTAGGGTTTAAGATTCAAATTTCATTTCGAAGAAAAGAATTTGATACATTTATGTAGACTAGACAAAATTAGATAATGTTTCGTCAATCAAGATATCAGTTTCCATATATATTTTTAAAGTTTTATATTTGCTCTTCTTGAGACCGTCGTGGCGTAGAGGCACAAGGGTGAGACTGTAACATGACGGTTGTGAGTTCGATCCCCATTCGGGGGAATAAATTATTACTTACTTTCTAATATGTTTGTTTATTCGCTCTAGCACCAAGGCAAAACTCTTCGTTGAGTTCCGCCACTCAACACGCCTTGCCTCGAAAAAAATCGGCAGAATGTGGAGGATGAAGTCTTAACACTAGGTTCCCTCTGCCTACTCTGCTATATGCGGGATATAGCGTGAAGCTGATTTATTTTTATTCATACTTCTCAAAGTTTAGGTGATATGGGACCAGTAAAAGACGGATAAACCAATATAAATTTTCAATCCGCGCATCTGTAAGTACCGTAACATCGCGTGTTGTCTGAAGCCGTTTGAGTAACACTGCTTTAAAGCACGCGAGGGTATGAGGCTACCTTTGAACTCGATCCAAAAGCCTTTACAACTAAACCTATTATAGCTGTATTTGTGTTATTGTGAGAAATAATAGTATCATTTGCTTTATTGCGGCCATCGTGGCGCAGTGGTAGAAGCGTGTGACTGTAACGACGGTTGTGGATTTCCAATCTGAGGAATTAATAATTAAATATTATCATTTTATCGCTCTGGGAACAAGGTGTGCGCGGTGATTTTCGCCATTCAACACGTAATGTCTCGAAATTTCGACAATAGGTTCCCTTTGCTTTTGCTGTAAGCGGGATTCAGCGTGAAGTTAAAAAAAAGGTTTTATTTAATTTGTATATTTTTTGGCTAAGATGGGAAAATTTTGTTTCACTTAAAGAAATTACTTTGTGGAAGAATAAGTTTATGTATAATATTATTAATTAGTTGCACGGAAGGTGTTTTTTGAGTTGTTTGTTATATTCACACACAGTGAATTGAAAAAAATAGATTATTTCGAATTTCAATGTTGACTAAATATTAATAATTTATGCATCATAATTTTGATTTGAGCTTTGAGTTTTTGTGAATAATACCATAAAACACATAAAAATAGCCAAGTAAAATATTAAGTACACAAACAAAAAATGGGAGATCTATTAAGGTGCCGAGTTCTGTGTTCACTCGTGATAAATTTCAAGCTCTACGTTTCAGACTTTATAATATTTGTAATTTAGTGTACTAACAGCTTGTTCTGGACTATTAGGTTTGGTACCTGGTGGTAAAAATAGCCAAGTCAAATTTATAACTTAAATATTATATAACTATATAAAATTTTAATTTTCAAGTTTAGAGATTATTATAAAATAAAATATAACAAAAAAATTGTAAAAATTTTAATATAAACGTTTATCGTATCGCGTCGTCCTGAAAATGTGCTTGCATCATGTAAAAAGGTCAGTCGTGGAGGCCAGTCGTGGCGCAGCGGCACGAGGTGTGACTGTAAAACCGACTGGTTGTGGGTTCGATCCTCACTCGAGGAGATGAAATATTTACTTAAATTTATATTTCCACTTCTTCGCTCTGATGTCGAGGTTAAGCGTTGAGTTCTGCCACTTAACACGCAATGCCTCCAGAATTCGGCAGAAAGTGGGGAACGGAGTGTCTTACTACTAAGTTCCCTCTGCCTACCCTGCCGTATGCGGGATACAGCGTGAAGCTGATTAAATATAGTTTTTGATTTCAATACATACGCTTTCTTGCAATTCTTTATCGTCTATAAAATTTTATATACATATATGCATACGTCTATAACCTTGAAATAAAATGTATGAAATTTATTGAGCATTTTTATTGTCCCTGAAACTGAAACACAGTAATGTTAGCAAACTAGAATTTCTGTTGATAAATTGAGCATGCGATTTTATTGAACAATTCTGCAAGCATCAAAAGTCATGGACAAAATAAGGAATTTTCTATATTTATTACTTTATGTTTTATGATTTGGATTAAATTACTATAGTGATTTCTTTAGAAATTTTTTAGCGTCCCGCGCATAGTAGAGGGAAGGTAGAGGGAACCTCGTGTTAAGATATTTCGTTCCTCATTTTCCTGCGAATTCTGTAGGCATTGTCTCGATACCAGATCGAAGCAATAAAAAGATTAAATATTTGATATCCTAGTGAGAATTGAATCCACAACCTGTCGCGTTTGCAGTCGCACCTTGTTTAACTCTTTTAGAATTTTAATTGTTTTAAAATATTGTTGGCGGATACGACAAAAAAATATATGTTATACAATAAAAAATAATAATTAAGAATAAATAATCAATTTAAATCAACTATAAATATGTGCAATACAATACGAATAATTTTTTTTAAACATTTTTAAAGTGTTAATCCACACCTAGGAAAGAAAAATACTTATTTTAGAAAACGTATAAAAATTTGAACGTAGCGGGACTCGAACCCGCGAAATTTTTATACGTTTTCTAAAATAAGTGTTAATACGAATAATGTTAAAGTTGTAAAAAATATATTTTTAAGCACTTTAGTTTTTTATAGTTTATTAATTATTTATATCTTTCCAGATGTAAGTACGTACTAGAAATAACTGTACTAGAAGTTATAAGCCGAAAGCCACAATTTCTTCAAATCAATACAGTAGCAATATGAACGTCTTTTTTATATATATATTTTTTAAATGAAGCCAGTTGTGGCGCAGGGGCCCAAGTGTGACGTGTAAACGCGACTCACGTAACTTACGTACGGAAATGAAGTATTTATTTAAATGTATATTTTCGTTTCTTCCCTTTGGTGTCGATGCAAAACACGGCGTTAAGTTCCGCCACTCAATACGTAATGACCCCAGAATTCGGCGGAAAATAGGGAACGAAGTATCTTAACACTAGGGACAATCTGTTTTGTCTTCTATGTGCTGGATACACCTTGAAACTGATTTATTTGTTTTATCAAATAAAATGACAAGAAATAGAAATGCCTACGCTATACTTTAATTACTATACTAAATTATTGTTATTCTAATTAGCAAGGATAACACCTTCTTCGTGGAATATGAGCAAAGGCCGTGCTATAAACCTTTCTATTATACCATGCAAATAAGGTGCCGCCATTAAAATGAATCTGATATGATTAATATAGACTGAGATCCTAAGCCCCCAGACCTAAGTCAATTCAGCAAAGCTGACATTTTGAGGTTTAACAATCTAATATGTAGTTAAGACTGAATACTTACTTACTAACTTGAAAGAGGGGCCCTTTCAAGTTAGTAAGTATGCATTGTTGCATAGGCTGCATGATAAGACGTTATCGGCGGCAAGGGCGTCACCCGCGGGACTCGTGCCTATAAAAGCCGAAGACTATCTTCATTAAATTTTCTTCGATAATGGAATAACTTTCGCTCGTAAGTTTCAATATACATGTGAAATATAAATCGATGAAATGTCATCTTACATTTTTCGATTATTTTTTTTTGTCACAAAATACCTTATTTTCACTTATGAATTAACAAAATTGAATATTTTTGTCATACGTACTGACATATAATTAACTATTTTTTTAATTCTATGGCGTACCTTATTATTGTTATTTCATTATTAAAGGCAAATTAAGACTTACACCGTAATTTTATATAGTCTATAGCACTTCTGAAGAATGCAGCTTTCTTACAAAACAAAAAAGAAGTAAATCTACTATTGCTGCTGCTGTTGGCTACTGCGGGAGGGTCATGGTGATCCTCCAGCAAGTTATAAAGGTTACGGATGACCTGCCTGCGGATGAAAAAACCCTGTTGCACTCTGACGGCGACGGTGGTTCACAATAGGCGGGCCTTCCACTGAGGCGTCGTAGTAGTATGCGCTAGCGATCCTGCAGCATCTCATATTCGTGGGGCAGGTTTCCGCTGGGTTTTAATGGGTATGGGGATAATGGCTCTCAGTGCTGTTGGCATTTCTTTTCTTTTTTATTTTTTGTCGTACACGTAATACCGATTTTGTTTAAAATTATTGAAAAGCATAAGGAAAAACATTTTTTGATAAAATCTGTAACTACTGATGTTTTATATGTGTTCTTGTTTAAAATATTCAATTAAATGTAGTGTCATTCAGTACTTAAATATCTTTAAATGAAATTTATCTTTAGGTAACATCTATATATATAAAAGGACTTGTGCTGACTGACTGAGGTAAGACGCACGCAGAGCCGTAACCGCTGATGATAGAAACGTGAAATTTGGGGAGATGTTTATTTTCATATTCTGGACATCCACTAAGAAGGGAATTTCAAAAATTTTAACCCTAAAGGTATGAAATAGGGGTTGAAAGTTTGTATGGATTTTTTTTTTATCTGCACCGATTTTTATAAAATTTGAAACTCAGACTCTTAAAAATATTTCATTGAACACGTGTTTCATGGTTTTTAAGAATTCACCCCCTAAGGGTTCAAATAAGGGGTTGAAAGTTTATATGAAAAAATCTTTAAATTGCCACCGATTTTTATAAAAAATTAAATTCAGACTGTTAAAAATATTTTATTGAACACGTGTTTCGTTGTTTTTTTAGAATTCACTCCTAATAAGCGGGCGAAGCCGCGCGCGCCCTCTAGTAGTTATATAAAAAAAGTCTTAAAAGAAAATAAACTTGAAACTTTGTCAACTCTCTATTATAAAACGAATTTTTACGTTCCGAACATAAAGATTGCGGGTTGATTACACTCTCTTTTGTCCTCTTCTTTATCATTGAAGGCTTTGAACTGTAATATATCGTTTGTTTCTTTTCAAGATTTTTTTTCGGTTTCACTACTTTCTCACGCTTTTCAACACACAATGTTGTGAAAATTCATAGAAAAGTGGGGAACGAAATGTCTTAATATTAGGTTTCCTCTCCCTATCCTGGTATGTGAGGGATACAGCAAAAAGCTAAAAAAAAACAATGATTTATATAATAATATCATAAAATAAAATAACTCACCAGTTGTTCTTTGAGGATCTATTTGAGCATGCAGTATTGAGAAGCCGGGCGCGATGATCGCGGGCAGGGTACGTGAGCGTAACAGTGGCGGTGGTCCCCGACGTCCCACCATCGCTTCCGCCGCCGCTGCTGCTGCTGCTGCCGCACTGCGCCAGAAAAAAAATTATAATAACTATAATAGTTAATTAAATAAATTTATTATTTATTTTGGCGGTGGGGCACGTGTGACGGTAAATACGAGCTCGTGGGTTCAATTTCCACTCGGGGAAATGAAATATTTATTATTTTTGTTTCTTCCTCTGGAGTCGAGGCAAAGCGTGGCTTTTATTAGGCCCCTCAACATGCAATGCCTCCGGAATCCGAAAAGTGGGCTTAACGTTAGGTTCAGCTTAGAGTTAAAAAAAATAAACTCTAATATTTACAACGTTTCAAACATGGGTTCCTTAGTATCTTAATTATTACTTAAAATCACCTTCACCTGTATTCCGCATACAGTGATAATACAGTCCGTTCTCCACTTTCCGCCGATTTTTTCGAGGCATTGCGTGTTGAGTGGCGGAATTCAATGTCGGACTTTTGCCTTGGTGCCACAGCAAAAAAATAAAAATATTCTTATGTTATAAATCGAACTCACAACCGTCTCGTTCATCCTCTTACAAGAAGTAAGATTTTAATATTATTATAGCATAAGTAGTAAACTAAGTTATTTTGTGTATCATTACCGCTTTAATTTAAATAAACAAGGTGACGAGCGTAATATAGTAGTGAACGTATATTGTGGTGAATCATTCTATAAAGACATTAATTCTTAAGGACATACGTGACGATACTTAGTTTATGTTTATACAAAATATTGATAAAATAAGTAGCTTCATGCCTATTTTGCCTCAAGGTGCAATAATGTGATTTGACCGCGAAGGTTGTGGGTTTGGTTCCCATTCGGGTGCATAATATTTTTATTTCCTCGCTCGAGGTAAAGCTCGGCGTTGAGTTTAACCACTTGGTAGATTCCCTCTGCCCTTCTGTCTAGAACACAATGTGAAACTAAGAAAAAATAAACGAGTATAAAAATTCATCATTCAATTCATTCATTCATCATTTTGCGCTTTATTATTTTTATTAAAGCTAAAAAATAAAAATAACTTAAATTTTATTAGAGGCCGGTCGTGGAGCAGCGGCACGAAGTGTGACTGCAAAACCGACTGGTTGTGGGTTCGATCCCCACTCGAGGAGATGAAATATTTACTTAAATTTATATATATTTCCATTTTCTTCGCTCTGGTGTCGAGGTTAAGCGCGGCGTTGAGTTCTGCCACTCAACACGGTTCCCTCTGCCTACCCTGCTGTGTGCCGGATACAATGTGAAGCTGATTTATATATATAAACGTAATTTCTAGATCCTTCATATGTTATTCCATGAATATTATAAGTTCCAATATTTTCTTATAAATGTTAATAGAAATCGAAAATTATTTTACTGCTATAAAGTAGCATTTCATGAATTTCTCATGAGTATGATACAAGATTTTATAAGAAAGAGACCTTTTAAAGTATAAAATAAATGTTCACTGGAGAGAAGAAAATCCCAGGGATATATTTAACACGAATGATCGTCTTGTAAAGCGTTATAAAATGCTTTAAAACGCGTTTTTTAGAAAACAAGAGTGGTATTTTATTATTAAATAATTTCTTGTAAATAAAATTGGTTTTTAAATGGCGTTGATATTTACATATTTTATTTATGATTGTTATTTAATAAAACTGAAAAGTTTGCTTGGCTGACTGCACTAATGTTAGGAACTACTGGTTCAAATTAAATCATTCTTTTTGTGTGGCATCATTTAAAAAGGATCATTTTAATCGTTTAAAAATAATCTACTCTAGGTTACTGCGGTCAGTTATCTCGGACACTTAGTATCTAGAGTTATCTTAGGTATCTTGAGTGTAATTTGAGATATACCACTTTTGATTATTTCCATTTGACCAATGGGGCCAAACATGGGAACCTAGTGTTAGGACACTCCTCGAGTGGCGGAACTCATCGCCGCGCTTTGCCTTGATTCCAGAACGAAAAAATAAAATCGAACACGCAACCGTCACGTTTACAGTCACACGCTTGTACAACTGCGCCACGATGGCCTTAAAAGCTAGTTTTTATATAAAGGATCATATTTGGATTGGCCACTTTATTGTTGCATATCATAAAACTTTTTATGTTATACATGATGTTATAAGCAAACGAATAAAAGGATTTTAACTTTTGTTTTATAAAGATTTTCTATATGGGGAAGGAAATTTAATTGAGATGTAAAAATAATGAAATCTATTAATTTGAATGAGGCCAGTCGTGGCGCAAGGGCACAAAGTGGCTGTGGGTTCGATCCCCACTCGAGGAAATTAATTATTTATTTACACATATATTTTCATTTCTTGGCTTGGCGGTGTCGAGATAAAGCGCGGCGTTGAGCGCCGCTACTCAACATGCAATGCTGGAAGCAAGTGGGGGACCTCGGAGGAAAGTGAGGAACGGAGTGTCTTAACACTAGGTTCCCTCTGCCTACCCTGCTATGTGCGGGATACGATGATCTTATCTCTATAGTTGTATAAAGAACTGATCATTTATAGGATTGTATTTACCACCAAAAAAAAATTCTACTATAATATTACAACAAGAACCAAATAATATTGCAATTTTACAAAACAGTACAATTTCTTTGATGATTTTTGTAAGGTACCTGGCCCATGTAAGGCCCACCTTATTTGTTTCTAAGTATAATAAACAACCTATGAGTGTTAAAGTAAAACAAAAGCGTTTATTCAATCATTTATTCAATAGTCAACATATAAATCACAGTTTTGTTTCGGACAACAATGTCAACTATTAAATATAAACTGTTTTTAAAAAAGTGACTTCTGGGCCTTATTTAAACCACTGTTCCTTAATAAGGCCATACCTGGGCCTTCTTAGGATATATGAAAGAATTACGTTATCATTGATATTAAATACTCCAGATGACAGTGTTGTCTGTCTTAGTTTTCCAATTTCAGAAACAAACCACAACTATTAAAAACCCTACACTTTAAATAAAATAAAATAGGAACTCCTTAGTAACAGTAATTAAGTAATAGGAATC
>JAATLQ010031175.1:0-10475 GCA_013421005.1 Heliconius erato x Heliconius himera | reverse complement strand
CAACAATTAAATGCGTTTTTCTCTAAAACTATTCGTAATTTCAAATTAGTGTAAAGAGCAAATTTTATCTTCGTTTAACGTAGAAAATTAATAAACTATTTAAAAGGATAAGGATTGATACCATTATGGACAAACATCCCTCAAAATAAAAAATATATTCAAATTACTATTTTTAGACAGAAATATGCTCACTGTATGTTATCCTTAGAAGATACGAATATGCTGTCGCTGACTTTTTTGTAGATCTTATTAAGAGGAATAATACTCTAGTACATTGTTTTCATGTAGGACTTACCATTAAAGCAGCGCATGCTGGAAAGTGTCTCAACGGGTAGGACTTTATACACATTTATCATATTTATGTCAAATTACAATAAAATATACATATAATAAACCATATATAATCCTTCCCTGAGAAATACTCTACATAATGGTGAAAACCGCATCAAAATCCGTTGGGTGGTTTAGAAGAAGATAACGTAGAAAGGCCAGACAGAGAAAAAAATCGTTCTTATTTTATAAGATATAGAGATAGAGATAGAGATAGAGATTATATAATTGAAATTATTAGGTAATATATAGCATGTGATTTTTAAGTAAATTTCTACGTCAACAAAAAAGAAAAGTAAGGGTTGCATGGAAGAGATAATCTGTAAAGTCCGGCCCGGTCCGGCGCAATGGCCACAAATAAGTTGCAGGCAACAACTAGTATATCAGAATTCCTTATATTTCTACGTCACATGAGGCCGTCGTGGCGCAGGGGCACAAGGATTTGACTGTAACTCGATGGTTGTGGGTTCGATCCCACTCACTCATCGTTGACTTCCGCCACTGAACACGCAATGCCTCGAAAAAATCGGCGGAAAGGCGAGAGCGGAGTGTCTTAACACTATGTTCCCTCTGCCTACCCTGCTGTTTGCGGCGTAAAGCGTAAAACTGATTTAATTAAAATTTACGGCATATACCAAGCTGCACACGACATTCAAACCGACTGAACGACGACCTTTTTTGCAACCTTTGAGGCACAATATTATATACAGCTGTAAAGATAACGGATGGTCTTTATAAATAAGGTACTGTAATACTTAAGCGTCAGTTTCACTTGAATCTAGTTATCGATAACGCGCTCTAACATTTTGTATGAAAAAGTTTAGTGTTAATAATGTGGGTTGAAATTTTTTTTGTGAGGTTAGTATATATAGTTTATTTATAATATTTGTATATAGTCACTTTGGTTGGAAAGAGAGTTAGCTCATATATTATGATATATGATTTTTAACCTCTTGGTGTATCCCGCGTATAGATATATAAGTAGGTAGAGGGAACCTGGGAACCTAGTATTAAGACACTTTGTTCCCAATAAGACACTTCCGCTCAGCATTTCCGCCGAATTCTGGATTGCATGTTGAGCGACGGAATTAAACGCCGAGGAAATTAATATTTTAAATATTTAAACTGATTGGCATCTTCTAAATAATAAGTCAAATTTCAATTATATTGGATTTACATAAAATTTGTTTTTTTTTTGTGGGAATTGTATATTTTTTAACCGTTCCACTTCTCATTCTCTCTAAGCTTGTATTACTCGTTTGTGAGATAACTCTATTCACCACTAAAGCAACGATATTATATTTAGATTTTTTGAAATAATTTCTTTCAAATGGTAATAATAGGAAGTAACAAATTTTCTCGTAATATAATGTAGTAGATATCTGTAAATTACAATTATTACTTGTAAATATGTTTTTATAAGGAGAGAGTCAATACATAAATTATTAAGGATGGCAGAGTTCATTTTTTTTATGCAACCTATGCTTCTACATTTTTGACTGGATAAACAGATTTTGAAGATTCTTTTATTTGAAAGCTGGCGCTTTTCGTGTGTTGTGTGTGTGTGTGTGTGTATACAATCTTAAAAGGCCAAAATGTAATGTGGAGAATGGAAGTGAGCCCGTTTACGTTATATTACAAAGGTTCCTATTGTTTTTTCTGTATAACTAAAACGAGCGGTAGCCCACAAATTCGTGTGTGGACTATACCACGTAAAACCAGAAGCAGATCCAACCCTTAAAAAAAAACTACACGGTTGCAACCAAAATCGAAAAAAATCGGCTTAATGCGAGTCGGAGTATTAGCTTACTTGTAATAAATTTTCGCATTCTCGTAAAAATGGTTACTATTATTAAGTCCCACGGTTGCAGAGTTACTGACTGTAATTTATATTATCAGTTTATCAACATTTATAAGCCGTGAACTTTAATGCAGATCAAAGAACATGATATCATTAATCAATTGAGGTTGCGGAAATGACATGCCTATCGCGTCCACAACGGTCCATGTTTACCTAACCCTTTTTTCGGTTACTCTATTATTTTCGTCAAATCCTCTCTTGGTATCTCCTATAGCCCATAGAAGCTTAAAAAAACTATATACATAAGTGAAGAGCAAAGAAAAATACTTCTACATAAAATAAATACAACGTAAATAATATTATTAGACCTTGAAAAGTAATAAAAACATAAAATATAGTCGTCCGTTAGTACATATATTGTAACCGGATCACCTTTTGTGTATAAAATATTATCTATTGTCTACACTTATAATAAAATCGTTACTGATCGGTGTCTGTACGTAGAAGATAAATAAGATTAACTACTATTATTACTGAGTAGGTATATTTGTGTTTTAAACCCAAAATTAGTAATTTTGAAAGGTCTGTTTTTGTTTCAAAATAACCGTGTTTTTTTAAGCGCATATACTTATTTACACGATCCTAAAATAGGAACAAACATTTTTTTTCTGTTGGTCCGGACCATCTGAATCAATTGTTATGGAACTAACATTGAAAATTAGAAGGAGATGTAGAGCAATATATAGGCTATTCTTAATCTCAGACTTCTAGCTAGCGAGGTTAAAATCTGCGTTTGCCGTGCGGGCGTACTACTTACCGCCTACCTAAACAAATTATTTTATTTATATGGAAAAGACAAAGCGTACGAAAACTACTGGATAGCATGAATTTTGGCATGGTAATAATAGCTTAAAATCTAACTTATAGGACAATTTTAATCTTGATATTTAATGCAGTTTTCGTAGAAAAAATAAGTCAAATTACGTCGGTCACTCAAAACTTTCACATGATGGAGTTTTAATGAAAATTAACTAACTTTATCCTTAGCGGGGTAGTCCGGGAGGTCTCCCCCTGTCTCTCACTTTTCCATCATAAATGTTTTTTGCCATTCTTTTATCACTCATTCGTTTGACGTGCCCAAACCAGCTGAGCACGTTCTTCTCACTAGTACCTGTCATACTATGTATCTTCATTGAGGATTCGATCAGCTAAGCTGACTCCACATATCCTACGAAGAGATCGCATCTCCACGGCATTTCTTTCTTTCAATTGTCTTATATAATACCCACGTTTCGCTGCCGTTTAACAGCGTTGGTACCAATACTGCAATGTTGAAATTTGGCACGAAGGAAAAACTTACAATACAAATAAACAAAAAAATCCGAGAAGTGGAAAGATATATATTTCATAGAAAAACATCACTACAAATTTATATTTGTTCATTTCATACAAAATGAGTGCACATTGCAAACTCAAATTTGTTAACTTTTATAAGTTATATATTATATATTAAACTATAAAAATAATATTTAAATAAGATGTATGTTTGTCTACCCGTTAGCATATTATGCTAATCAAGAAAAAACTTTGAATAAATTTACGTACTAATTGTTATTTTAAAAAAATTATTTAAATCTGTACATTATGAATGTAAATCATTCTTATTTCTTTTTTCAGCTTAACCATAAGCTCGTACCGTATTCGTATACGCAATCCTAATATATCGTTAAGTTCATATTTTTGGTTCTTATGTATATAAAAAAATAAAAATTAATAAATTAGCTTCACGCTGTATCCCGCACAAAGCAGGGTAGGCAGAGGAAACCTAGTGTAAAGACACTTCGTTAACACTCTTATGTATATAACTATTATTAAATTAATTTTGTATGTAGTTATTGTATATCCAAGTATTTATTACTTGGTATTGAGCAAATAAATAAAATCGGTATAGGCTGTAATAACCCTAATTTAGGTCAGGCACTAGTGCCTGACCTAAATTAGCCTAGGGAATATAACGTTAAGACGAACAGAGTGTTCGTCAGCTTCACGCTGTATCCCGCACACAGCAGGGTAGGCAGAGGGAACCAAGTGTTAAGACACTCTGTTTCCCACTTTCTGCCGAATATTGGAGGCATTGCGTGTTGAGTGGCAGAACTCAACGCCGCGCTTAACCTCGACACCAGAGCGAAGAAATGGAAATATAAATTTAAGTAAATATTTCATCTCCTCGAGTGGGGATCGAACCCACAACCAGTCGGTTTTACAGTCACACCTCGTGCCATTGCGCTACGACTGGCCCTCATTCTCTCTGTTCGTCATTAACACATTTCCGTTCTCCACTCTACGCCGAATTCTTAAAGAATCGTTGAGTGGAGGAACTCAACGTCCCTGCGCAACTACGACCTCTAGTTCTTCTGTATTTTTCTAAATATTTGAACGTTTAACCAAGACTTGAACATGCGTGACACAAAAACAACAAAAAAACAAGCGTGCGAGAGTAAGCGCGACAGGTTGTGGGTTCGAGTCTTACCCGAGATACAGAAAAAAATAATCTTGCAACATGGATCTCAATCTTGTAACGACGCAAAACGCGGCGTTAAGTTCCGCCTATCGCAATGCCTCTAGAATTTGATTGAATGTGGAAAACGGAAGTGTCTTAAAGGAAACAGATTGTCCTTATCGCTAGATTACCAGGTTTCCTATAGGCAGCCTGCTATATGCAAGATATAGCGTGACGCTGAAAAAAAAAAACCTTTTTATATTGTGCTACGTTGCTTGCTGCGTGCTGAGGATTAAACAATTATTGTATAAAATTTGCATTACATGCAATGTTTAATTGCACATGTTTTTCTTTTACGTTCTTTTTGTGAATTACGTCAATCTATGTCTAGATTTCATCTACTTATACAAATGATTTATTATTATACTAGCGGCCCGCCTGCGGCTTGGCCCGCTTTAACTACATGATTAATAATTTTAATAAATAAAATTGATTGATAATTATAATGACTTCTAATATGATTTTTTATTACTTCTATAATATTCTTATATGATTTTTTTACTACATTATTGTAATTTCTATAAGAGTTTTTGATTGTTTTGAATTAAAAAATACGACCATTGTTGATATTTGATATTTATAAAATATACATAAAGCTAATTATTTACTACACGTATATATTTTTGTAACATTATATTCTTTTTACCTATGTAATGTACGTACGTCTACTCAAAATTCTAAAACTCTGTTAAATATTCTGATGTCAGTGAATAATTTAATTTACTCTTTCAGAAACAGCCTTAAATGTTAAATTATTGATTTGAAGGATTTATAATTTTCTTTGTAAAATAACTTTGTAAAATGATTGCATATTAATTCCTGTACAGTTTTTAAATTAGTTACATATATTATTTATTAGCTAAATGTACAATTGGTAAATACGTAGTTATTACAGCAGAGTACACGTAGAAAGGCTGTTTTTAGGCATTTTTATATAGATTTATTTCAAACGAACAAACGAACCGAAGAATTAATGTATTTACTTAATATTTCCTTGAAGATCAAATCGGTCTTTATTTCTGTATTGAATTAATTACGACAAACTTAACTGTTATGATTTATGAAGGTAATCTCCACTAACAATTCAATTTTGTTTACTTTATTGTATAAAATATTGTATAATAGTGCTTCAAAAATATTTTTTTTATCAACAGTCATATAACCAACACGTTTCGAATGTCATTCTTTGGCCAGAAACTTACCAGCGCGATTGCTATATAACATTCACAGGCAAACTAATGCCTTGAGTTCATTCAAATGAACTTTTTTTTTAATGAACCGATTTTGATGAAATAAACTTTAATTGTTAAGTTGAGTTAAAACAAATAAATTGGTAAAACTTTTAAGTAAATCGGTTCAGTACTTTCAGAGAAAACTTCTGTGACCATACATATCGACAGACAGACAAGAAATTCAACAAAAATATTTTTGATTTCTATTATAATATTCGTTTTAAGTATCCCTCTATCCATTTCAGTCAAAATTACTAAATGTACAGACAAAATATTTTTACTGTCTTATTATATATAGAGATTAATTTGTAAAGTATCCTATTATATATCGTCACCATATAGGCACATATAGTCACCTCCTCGCGCTATTGGACTTCCTAAACAGCGTTTACCAAGACCTCTGATCCATAAAGCATATACCGTTACATTATATTTTACAACAAATGTGACCAAACCACTACTTACTAAAGCAGAGGTTCCCTATCGTTTCTTGATCAAGGACCACTTTTATATCATTCTTGGTAGCAGGGACCACTATGCATGTAGGTATAATAAAAATTAAGTGTGATAATTAAATAAAAACTTCGCCTCACCATTCCCAGTCATAAAATTAAAATCGTTCGCGGACCATATTTAGGCTTCTGCGGACCACTGGGTGGAGTGTTGGACACCAATGTACTAAAGAGATAAATGAATTCAAGATCTGTGGCATGTCCTTGTAGATGCCTAAGTCCAGCTGTGGACCATGACCATGGAATAAAAAAAAACAAAAGTCAGCTCACACTTTGTACGTTACGTTCATTTATAATACAGAAATTAACTTTCTCAATCATATACATAAAAATAATATTGCATCTGAAATAATAAAATTGTTATTAAGATTTTTAATATTGATGGTGTGTCGATATTAATGTGATGTTAGCGTGTAGTTTTTGGATAATAGATAAACTCAAATATTACTGAATTAGTTTTGAACATATTAATACTAATCCGTACTAATATGATAAAGCAGAATTTGTTTGTTTGTTTAACACTAAGATATCTGGATTTACTTGTTTTACTTCAGGAGTGCTATATAAATATAGGCTCTCGAGTAAAGTATGGCTAAATATAGGTTCCAGAAGTGGGGAGCACATTGTCTAAACACCAGGCTTCTTCTAACTACTCTGCTGTGTGCGGGATATCACATAACGCTAAAAAAAATTGGGGCACAGTGACAAAAGCGTGTGACAGTTAATACGACGGCTGTGGGTTCGATTTCCACTCGGTGAAATATATTAGTAGTTTATTAATATTCTCATTTTTTACTCTGGTGACAAGACAAAGCACTGCTCTGTTTGTTTGTTGCGAAGATTCGGCAGAAAGTGAGAATGGGGTGTCTTAAAATTAGGTTCCCTCTGCCTACAGCTTGAAACTGAAAAAAAAAAACAAAAGTACACATATATATTATTAGAAAATAATTATATATAGGTACAAATTAATAGTTCTATTCGAGACCATCGTGGCGCTGAGGCCCTAGCGTACGGTTGGAAATGCGGCGGTTATACCTACTACGACTCCCGCTCGGGGAATAAATTATTTTATACATATACAAAAGCTTTTTTGAGATTTTTCTTGCTTATTTGTCTAAGAAACTATTAAATCACTTTTCAATTAATACATTTTAGCATTTTAGTATGCTCAAGCGCAGCTCAGAGCGGCAAGTTCCCTCCACACTTCAAGTTCGGTGCCGCGACTGCTGCTTATCAAGTAGAAGGCGCTTGGAATGCTAGCGGTAAGACTTTTCCATACATATACATATTTGTAAAGATAGTGGCTTCGAATTCAATTTGGATAAATTTTATATATGTATATAAAGGCTATCGCAGAGTAGCGAGACAGTGTTAATGATTCAAATTCAGGCGAAAGTGGCGAATGTGTGTCTTGAAGACGGAGAAAACCAAAACTTGGATATGATAGTCCAATTATTCGCACTTCATGTCAATTAAAACAATATTCAAAAGAAAGAAAAGAAGGTGTAACATTAAACATTGGTTATGGCGGGCTATAATTTTAAAAAATATCTACATAGAAGATTAAACTAGATAAATTCATAAATATGATTCATATAAAAATTAGATTTTTGAAACTAGAAGGCATTTTCAAAAGGTCTTTCACAGTTCCACCCTATACTTTAGTTGACAATGTTTTTTTTTATCATACCTATCAATCAGCGAGGCCAGTGGTGGCGCAGGCGCACAAAATATGACTGTAAAATCGACTTCGAATCGACGAGAAAATGAAATATTTATTTATATTTTCATTACTTCGCTCTGGTGTCGAGACAAAGCGAATCGACGAGAAAATGAAATATTTATTTATATTTTCATTACGAGACAAAGCCCGGAGTTGAGTACCGCCACTCAACACGCAATGCCTGCAGAAATCTCGGCGGAAAGTGGGGAACGGAGTCTTTTAACACTAGGTTCCCTCTGCCTTGACTTGACTTGACCCACCTACCTATCAATATATAACTATAATAAATATAATTTTATTTTAGCTTCATTCTGTATACCGCACACAACAGGGAACAGAGTATATATAGTAAGGCAGAGGAAACCTGGGAACCTAGTGTGAAGACGCTGTGTTCCCCGTTAATACTTTTGTTTCCCACTTTCCGCCGAATTTTCGAGGCATTTTGAGTTGAGTGGCGTTACACAACGCCACTTGTGGCTCTGCGCCACGTTGGTTCCTCCATCATATTGCTATAATACGTGGTATTATTATGCTTATTTAAACAAATTTTCAGACAAATCCGCTAATATTTGGGATCATTTCGTCCATACTAAGCCGGAGAGAATAGACGACTCTTCGTCTGGAGATATAGCGTGCGACAGTTACAATCAGTGGCAGAGAGATGTTGAAATAGCAGAAGAGTTGGGTCTTCATTTCTATAGGTAGTAATAATATTATATTACTTTACGTAATTGAAGAGAATCGAACCATAACAGTTTATATAAACAGCTTAGCGAATAATTTATGTATCACAATATTTGCTTTTCATTATTAGAATTTATTATCTAAATGCTTTCTAAAATAAACGTGAAGGTGAAAATAAAAATATTCCCCTGAATGAGAATCGAATCCACAACCATCGTCACACGTTCTCAGTCAGATGACTGTACCTCTGCGCCATGATGTTAGCGGAATAACGAAGAAAAAATAATTTAAGCGGGACTCGATTTTTTATCCTATAGTGAAATAAGTTTTCATATTATATTTACTAGTATTTTCTTTCAACATGTTATATCTCAATGAGTTGTAAATGAGGAGCGTGAAAGTAAAGGTTCTCTTTAAAAGATTTATTGTAGCTCTTACTTATTTTCTCTCTCTCTCTCTCTCTCTTTCACTCTTATTTGATAATACATGATTCCATTCTTGATTCCAGACTACTAACAATCACTCACAATTTTGTATTTTTTTATAAAAAAAATAAAAATAAAGTAATTCTTTTATTTATAGAATATTGACTGGTTTTTATATTATGTTAATACTCTTGTTTTATTTTTCTAGAAAAACAAACAACATTCCTTGAAAAAACAAACAAATCTATAACTACATATAATAAAATTGTAATTGATTGCTGTCATTACATAAAATATATGATAAAATTTATTATATTAGGAACGTTTATCAACGTTATAACTAAAACATGAACCCAAAACAATAATTTTTCCATTATCTCTGGCTACAGCGTAAAGTTGCAAAATTCATACAGTGTGAAGTTAAAAAAAAAACAATTGAAAAAATATCTGTTTTTCTGTGCGTTAGTGCACGCTAAACTCAAAAATGGCTTTAACCTATTAAAATGATATTAATTATTGTTTTATTTCAATCGGTTCTTAAATAACCAGTTATATGAATTTAAAGTAATTAGTTCGATAAAATTGCTATATACGATCATTGCATTAAATTGGCAAAATTTTTTGTTCTCAATGTTATTAGAACATGAAAGTATTTCTGGTTAGCAAAAAAACACATGCGTAATTCAAGCGGGCGAAGTCGCCAGCGAGTCGCTAGTAATAAATAATTAAAAACAACATAAATTGATGAAAAAGTGTCACTACAATAGAAAGTCAAAGTTTAATAATATGGTAATGTAATGTAATATACATTTAGATATTCTTATCATTTTATCCATTTTCTTGATTAACGTAATCGCTATTATGCTCGCTACTTATATATATTGGATATTAAATTAACTCGAAGTCGTCGTAGGACATGGTCTGAAGCGTGCAACTTTAAATGTAAGATTGTGGGTTCAATTTAAAATATATAATGTTAGCATAAGTTATTTATAGTGTAGTAATAGACGTCACTGTAATTACGAGTACGTCATTTGATATTGTTTCCATTATCGATTGTATTAAGTGGCGGTAGTGTGCTGCGTCTTTTCCGGTGGATTTCCAATATAAGCACAAACGACACGGCACTCGTGTTCATTACGTTCTAAGATATTGTCAAGACAACTTGTCATTACAATTCATATTTCAATATTGTGACTACGAAAGTA
>JAATLQ010031174.1:0-10472 GCA_013421005.1 Heliconius erato x Heliconius himera | reverse complement strand
GGGATTTTATTTGATATTGCTCGCAAAACTTATCATATTTAATGTAGAAAGGACTTTAGTTATTTCATATAGTATCTATGTACGCGCGCAAGGAAAACGAGTAAAAAGATTTTTCCCGGGTAAATCAGTAAAATCGATCACTGAAAGTCCAATAAAAATTAGTTCAGTTATTCTGGATATTAGCTCGGGGAAATAGAAAGACAGAAAGAGATAAAATTATTAATAATGTAGCTGGTTTTATTTAGTTTTTTTATTAATATTTTACTTTGGTTACGTTTACTTATTTTTTTTTTTATTTAAATTAGTTACATATTTTCACAAACAATTTCCTAAATATATCTATAAGCATTCGTAAAGTTTAAGCGGGCGAAGCCGCGTCCGGGTCCGCTAGTTTATTATATAATTTTTAGGTTATATAATTTTTTGCTGATGCAATTTTATATTATTGTGATTGCTTATTTGTATGTGTTTGTAAGTTCAGTTTTACAGTACATGGTCTAGACGCTAGATACTTTTTTTATCAGCTTCACGCTGTATCCCGTACACAACAGGGTAGACAGAGGGAACCTAGTGTTAAGTCACTACGTACCCCATTTTCCGCCAAAATTTGAAAGCATTGCGTGTTGAGAGGCGGAACTCTGACATTGAGTTCCGCCTCTCCCTTCTGTTCGATCTGGTGTAGTTTCACCTTGACCCCAGACCCCAGAAGAAATGAAAAACAAACTTAAATAATGGGGATCGAACTCACAACTAGTCACACACTCATGCACCATGATCGGCCACAATACGCTAGATACTTTCGTATAATGTACACTATACGGTTACAACCAACTTCTGCAAAAAGGAGGAGGTTCAATTCGACTGTATTTTTTTATATTCAAATTTATTGTTGTTGAGGCTGTTGTAGCGCAGCGGCAAGCTAGGAGGTTAATATCTCACACGAGCGAAGAAATTATTTTCATTTCCTCGCTCTTATAAGAGGACAAAGCGGCATTGAGTTCCGTCACTAATCACGAACTTTATCACAAAGTTGAGCGATAAGTAAGGAACTGAGTAAAGCTAAAGAACAAAAACTAATGCTAACTCGGATATGAGAAGTTATTTGTATAAATAAATATACGATTGTTTAAAGATTAGCTCAACTGTCTAAAATTCGGAAAGCAGGTAAAGCAAAATGTATATATATAAGAAACTCCCATAACGATTGCACTTTGAAGCAATGCTATAGGACATACTCCTAGAAGTGCCTAATCTAAACTAAAAAGGAGTGTATCATAGTAAAATAACTTTACATAAGCAAGGTTAAAATTTATTATTTTTAGCTTCACACTGTATCTCGCACATATCTGGGTAAATTTATTTACTAGATCAATATATCTACAGACACTTGGTCCGTACCCCTTTTTTACCTTATTATTATATCTAAATTTCTTATCTTATATTAATTAAATTATTGTTTATTTATGCAGTTAACATCTATTAGAAGGTTAAAATATTACAAACCCATACCTAAAGAAATTAATCAAGATTCCCCAACAGTTTAGACGTAGGATATTTTTTTTCATTTCACGATGATTATCCATACTATATATTTCCTGTGACGCAGTTATGAATAGATACCAATAACGTAAACACCTACTACTACAAAAATTCTAATAAGCGTTGCCGATCTGCAGATTTTCATTCTCAAAAAACGATCTTTGTAGAACGAAAAAGGGATATCTCTCGTTCTATTTTATGCAATTCAACATCGCCGTCATTATCTACGACTCAATTTCGTGAATGAATTCCTCAATGTGCGGTGTTATCACTTTGATAGATTTGTGTCTGTGTTAGGGGTCGCAATCCGGGATCCCGGGATTCAAAAATTCCGGGATATCGGACCAAATATAGGTCTTTAAAATCCCGGTTTTAATTTTACAAGAAACCGGGATTTTCGATATTTTCGGATTTTAGATAGTTAAAAGTTAGTTATTCGAATTAAAACATGCCTGCTATTAAATTCTGCTTATTTAAGATATACAATGGTACATAACATACATCGGCAAAAGAAAGCGTTGAGTTTTCCTCAAAATCCGGCATTTTACGACATTAACCGAGTTTGACCGGCCCGACCAACGAACGTACGAATACCGTATTTTCTCATTGGGCGTCGTTATTGCGCGTTTTTGTTGCACGTCGGTGTTGCACGCTTTTCTTTCCCGTCGATGTTCCAGGTGTCATTATTGTTTTTCGTTAATATTGATTAATATGATATATATGTTATAACTAACTTCACGCTTTATCCCTAGCGGGGTAGTCAGAACGGAGCGCCAAACGCTACGGTCTCTACATACCTGTTTCGCCTCGTCCATTGTCATGAATCTCTTTATACATGCCCTCCGGGGGGTCCTCATGCTTTTTACGTGACCTTCCTCCAGTATCTTTGATACTGTTTTCGAAGGTCAACTGAGATCTCCTCCTACCTCTCTTACCGCTCACTTTTCCATCATAAATCTTTTTTGCCATTCTTTCATCACTCATTCGTTCGACGTGCCCAAACCAGCTGAGCACGTTCTTCTTCATTCTCACCGTGACATCCTCGCTAGTACCTGCCATTCTGTGAACCTCTTCATTGAGGATTCGATCCGCTAAGCTGACTCCGCATATCCTACGAAGAGATCGCATCTCCACGGCATTCATCTTTCTTTAATTCTTCTTCTGTAATACCCACGTTTCGCTGCCGTATAACAAAGTCGGTCGGCATTGTGTACGGCCAAAAGCGCAGTTGTGCTGACGTTTCGCAATCTCATCAATGCAACCAAGGCTCCGTTAACATTGTTACCGGCAGCAATACGCCTTTTCACATCCATCTCGCATCTTTCATCTCTACTAAACATACTTCCCAAGTATACCACTTCATTCACTTGTTCTAATATCTTTCTATTTACACTGATCTTGCATTCCGTCCTTTCTTCATCTCTTTCAAAAATCAGAACCTTTGTATGATATTATTCGCATTGAGGCTTAGACCATTATATTCACACCCTTCTTTCAGAGTGGTGACCAATGCCTGCAAATCGCATTCTGATGATGCAATAAGCACTGCATCATCTGCGTACAGCAGGCAATTCACATTCAGGTCACCTACTTTCACTCTCATATCACTTTGTTTCACTCCTTGGATACAGCTATCCAAATACAAATTGAACAACCAAGCTGACATGGCGCAACCTCGTTTAACACCCGATCGGATGTCAAACCAGGGTGACATGCCAGCTCCTACTCGCATGCAGGCTGAGTGATCTCTGTAAAGAGACTTTACAGCCTGCAACAAAGGTCCGCTCACATTGTACCTGAGTAGTATCTCCCATAATTTCGCTCTGCCAAACACCTTTTCCAAGTCCACAAAAGCACAGTAAAGTTTTTGGTTAACGGCCAAAAATTTTTCCGTGATCATACAGAGGGAAAAGATCTGATCCATACACCCTCTTCCAGGTCTAAAGCCTCCTTGGGCCTCCCACAACAGCCTTTTAGATCTCTCTTGCATTCTTCTCGCTAAAACTTTAGTATAAACTTTACTATCTAAGCTAATCTGATAGCCCTATGGCTTGCGCAGTCTATCTGTAAACCTTTGCCTTTATACAAAGGCACGATGACCACATCTCGCCAATCGTCTAGGACCTCCCCTGATTTCCAGCATAAATTGCACAAAAACCAGAACAAGTCCAAGACGCGTCGCCCATCATATTTGTTCATCTCGGCAGTAACTCCATCTGCTCCCGCTGACTTACCCCATTTTAGACTTCGTATTGCACTCTCAACTTCTTTTACACTGATTCCGCCATCAGCTACATCAAGACTCAGCGTTTCACTGTTACTTGAGACTGAGGCGTCATCACATTCATACATCTCCTTGTTAAATTCCGCCCATCGCTGCAAAAACGCTGCAAAATATATGTTGTTAAATAATAAGCCTATAAGATATTTTTCGTAGCAAATTATTATATATTTTTTTTATAGTATATTTGGTAAATATTATTACTAAAGTAATTTATTATTAAACTGTTTATTATAATTAAAAATTGTTTTATTGAGTAAACATAATTTAATTGACTACTTCCCTAAAAATACCCCCTAAATTAACTCTAAAAATAAGAAGAGGCTTGAAAAATTACTAATTTTGGTACAAAAAAACTAAAATATCGAAAATATCGAAAAAACCGGGATCCCGGGATTTTTCTGAAGTCGATATCGAAAATCCCGGTTTTGCTTGAATGGTCCGATATTGCGACCCCTACTCTGTGTACGTCATTCCTCACAAATGGCGCTTTATTTTACAACGATAATTTTATTAATTACTAGCGGCCTAGCGGCGGCTTCGCCCGCATACCACCTATAATACTTTTATTATGCTGCATTTGCCAACAGATTAATACAATCAATTAAGAACACTCCGTGGCTGTATGATAGGACGTCATCGGCGGCCCCCGCAGAACTCGAGCCTAGGCTTGCGGCCGTAACAGAGCGTTGAATTATTTTAATTTTACATTTTCTCGAAAAGTATACGTCCAAATCACATGCTATAAAAGCCGAAGATTATCTACATTATATTTCCTTGATAATGAAATAACTTTCGGTCATAAGTCTCAATATACATATGAAATAAAAATCAATGAAATATCAACTTACAATTTTCAAATATTTTTGTCACAAAATGTCTTATTTATAAGAGATAGATATATGGCGTAACGAAGTTCATTTTAGGTCTAATAAAATTGAATATGTTTGTAAAATATAATAAGCAATATTTCAAATTCATGCCTTGAGTTTATTCCAATGACGATATTTTTTTATGAACCTATTTTAATGAATATTATTATATATATTTTTTAAGTAATACAGTTCAGTACTTTCGGAAATAAGCGTGATCAATACATACAGAGAAATAGACAAAAAAATCAAAAAATTTTTTGCTTTCTATTATTCTTTTTAAATGTCGCTCTATTCATTTCAGAAATACTAAATGTACAGACAAAATATTGCTTTATTATCTATATAAATTATATTATGGACTATCGCATTTAGTATCAATCTTCAAGTCATCAAACCAAGTACACTCAAGAACTTAGTGCTTCTGAAATTGATTTTATCTTTATTATATGACTAAATAATCCGAATCTGTCTGTTTAACCTTTTTTTTTCATAATTTCTCTATCTCTTACATTATAAATTGATGACTGCGAAAAGAGGATCCTAGGCAGGACCGCCTGCCCTATCTCTTAATATTCACCGTGCTTTGTTTTTTTTGTCGTGGCACAGTAGAACTGTGTCTGACAGTAAAGATGATGGTCGCGAGTTCAATCCCTAGTCGGAAAAATATTGTATTGAGATTTATTTTCATTTCCCCGCTTTCATAGATACACAATGTTTTAAAAATTAAGCGGAAAGTATTTTGTTTTATGTTAAAAATATATTTTCATGAGTTGGATTTGATCTATTTTTGCCCCAAGTAAGGCCCACCCACAATTATCACGCACAGTCACTTCCTTTCCAACTATGCCCCCATGGGGTCCTTCCGCATTTTAATATTTTTTAATGCATTTTCCTTATAAATATTTATTTTCTTTATTTACCTGTTATTATCGAAAGATCTTGTTTCTACTCAAGAGCGAAAATAGTTGTAATAACCAACGAGTATCTTATCATTGTTATTCTTTTGATATTAATGTTTATTGTTTATCTAAGCTATAAATAGGATTTTTCTTTTACTATACATATTTTTTATACAGTGTGTTTTTTTGGTTATCCTCTATACTATACATATAATAAAGGCTAGGTTTAGGATTCTACATAAGCTACTTGCCTTACAAAATGAGACTGTAAAATCGATTGGTTATGGGTTCGATCCCCACTCGAGGAAATGAAATATTTATTTAAATTTATATTTTCATTTCTTCGTTGGTGTCGTGGCAAAAACTCGGCGTTGAGTTCCGCCACTCAACACAAAATGCCTCCAGAAGCGAAAAGTAGGGAACAGAATATTTTAACACAAGGTTCCGTCTGCATACCGTGCTGAGTGCGGGCTTATCTTCTCTTAATCGGCTTCATGCTGTAGCGTGAAGCTGGTTTTTACTTGTCTTTGACAAGTAGTTTATGTTTTGTTAGAGTGCACTTTTAAACGTATAATTTGAAACAAAAAACGTATAAGTTGAAATTGATAAAGTCGATTATTTTTAACAAAAATAATTTCACTGACTTTTTCAATTTCAACCGGACCCTACAATCAGAACCTAACCAAACCTTCATCAAACTATTCTTGAAGTATTGTACTTTCCAATAAAAAAAAATATCGTAATCGATGTGCAAGATATTGAGTTATTCGTCCATTTGTCGCGTACATACATAATGTAAATTTAAGACTTACGTGATTTTCTCATAAATGACATTGTCAGAAATGGACCAAATTAAAATAGGGCCACACGGGAACCAACAACTTTCAAATATCAAAAAAAGAATTATCAAAATCTGTTCACCCAGTTAAAAGTTCTTATGTAACAAACATTAAAAAAACTGTCGAATTAATAATAACTTCCTTTTCTTACAGAACTTGGTTAAAAAATAGAAAACATTTGTGTCACAACACGATAAATCTCATTCAGGCTTATATTTAAATAAGATATGTGAGGCCGTCGTGGCCCGTGGTTATGGGTTCGATCCCCATTCGAGGAAATGAAATATGTATTTAAATTTATATTTTTATTTTCTTCGCTCTGGTGTCGAGGCAAAACGGCTTTGAGTCCCGCCCCTCAGCACGCAATGGCTCCAAAATTCGGCGGAAAGTGGGGAACGGAGTGTCTTAATACTAAGTTCCCTCTGTCTACCCTGCTGTGTATGGGATACGGCATGAAGCTGAGATATATGTGTTCTTTCTGTCTGGAAAATATTTATATTAAAACTCGATGATTGACAGATTTGAACCTGTAATCAGCGTAATCATCTAAATATATCATATAAAACATTAAATTGTGCTTATTAATTTTAATAACATAATATCAAAAATTTCATTAAAAGTATCACGCTGTATATGAAAATTAAACCAGATAAAAATCAATCCAAAGCAAATATAAGTAAAAAAAAATTGCTAACACTCAACAGAACGTGCATCGTTTTAAACATGAGTTTTAAGAATAAAGTGGTGATCATAACTGGAGCCAGTTCTGGCACTGGAGCTGCTACAGCAATTCAATTCGCCAAAGAAGGAGCTAACGTAGTATTGGTTGGAAGAAACCCAGAAAGACTTCAAAATGTCTTCCAGGTATGCTCTCAATTCGGTGGCAAATATCTCCAGATCAAAGCCGACGTAACTGTTAAGGAAGACCTAAAAAGGATTGTTCAGGAAACAGTAAAAACCTTTGAAAAAATTGATGTCCTCGTTAATAACGCTGGGATAGCCAAATACACCACAATAGCCGACGAAAATATCTTCGAGGTGTTCAATGCTATTTATAGCAACAATTTACGAGGTACCGTGTATTTAACTCACTTGGTCGCTCCTTATTTAATCAAGACGAAAGGAAATATTGTAAATGTCGCGAGTGTGGCTGGTTCGATGCCACCGTTGATGCCGGTCATGATAATTTACGCTTCAGCGAAGGCAGCCCTTATCCACTTTACTCAAGGTGCTGCTGCAGAGTTGGCTACTAAAGGTGTAAGAGTAAACGCTGTTAGTCCAGGCCCTGTAAGTACTGATCTTTTAAGGAAGGCTGGTTTGAATAAATCTCACGAAGAATTAAACCTGGTAGCTCCAGTAGGAAGTCCTTCTACACCGGAAGAGGTGGCAGATCTCATACTGTTCATGGCAAGTGACAGGGCGCATACCATCAATGGAACTGAACTGCTAGCTGACAAAGGCTTTAAGACTCAAGCTCCAACATAAGGATGACATGTAATTTTATTTTAAATTATTTATACACATTGTAAAACAGAATACGGAAATGTAAAATAAGTTATAACAAAAAATTTAAATGCAGCCTCATTTATTTTGAATAAATTGTAAAATAAATAACAAAATAAACAAAGAGTTCTTTAAAAATTGTACATCATTATCATTTATTAATATTAATGACACCGTCTGAACCCACAAACGACGTAAAGGCGACGTTTGTGGGTTCTATTTCCACTAGAGGAAACGAAATATTTCATATTTTTATTTCTTCTCATATAATCGCTCTGGTAACAATGCAAAGCGCGATGTTGAGTTCTGCTGTCCACCACGCAATACCTCAAGAATCCCACGTGTCCTGTACCTACCCTGCTGTGTGGGTTACAACGTGAAACTAATAAAAATATAAAATTACGAATGTAAAGAATTAAAATTTTCCACTTGTTTCCTATTTTGTCATTAAATTATAGACATAAAAAAATACTTGTAAAAACAAAAACCCCGACTGCATAAAATTAAAAAGAAAATAAACAAGTCCAATAGTTTATTAGGATTAACAGTCGGGACCTCTTTAAATTATGCGGGGTTCCTGGTAAAGATTTTATTGCTTGAAGAATTACTTATAGGTCCCGACTGTTAATCCTAATAAACTATTGGACTTGTTTATTTTCTTTTTAATTTTATGCAGTCGGGGTTTTTGTTTTTACAATTTTTTTTTTTGTTTTTCACTTTTTTGTTAGAATTCATTATGGTAATCATGATCATGATATACTTTTTTGAAATCATCGTAGTAAGCTCTTGAATTTGAGACCCATATTGTGGTATTAGAAACGAAAAATTTTTTTTCACTAAGTTCAATGGCGTCCCACAGCCGCCATGATTGTTTTTATATAACAACACTAACGATACCTTAATTATGTAAATCCGTTCAGCAGTTCTGGAGATATAAGGTAATAAAGAATACATACATACAAGATACGCGCGAAAAACATAACCTTTCCTTAGCAGTCGGGAAAAAGAAATAGTAGCTTTTTGCTTCAAGCTCATTTAATTCTATCGTTTTGGCAGCTGAAACAGTTCTAACCATATTGTAATAGTTATAGATTCTGATTTCAGCCTTGAAAGATAGTAAAAAATCAGTAGTATTTGTGATAATATATTTTAGTGATTTTTGAAATTTAGCAACTTTTTTTAGTATGCACTATATCAAAATCGAATCAATATATGTATGTATTTTTTTAAATACGTGATAATAAAATAAAATATTATAAGAAAAAAAAACTGGATTGTATAAAATTTAAAAGAATTACATTTCTTGTAGAAATCGCATAAAAATGTTTGCCGGGATATTATAGGGGGATTTGAAGTTATAGTTTCTTGTCAAGCTACGACGACTCTTATCACTACCGCCACACCGTTTCTACCTAAAGGCGACCCAGTGTATATAAGCCCGTAACCCTGTTACGTTGTTACGGGACTTATTGGCCTTCCAGCGAGTTTCCTGGAAGAAAGCACACTGAACCCGAAGTCTCATGAGTACATCTGCGAGTTCTCCGCATCGTCCGGTTAGAGAGCCAATACTCCACGTTGCAAAGCGGAGTGTCCGTCTGGGTGCTAGCGTCTTCAGCCGTGCCCGTACTTAACACGGTAGCCCTTGCCCATTTGTCGCCGGTGTAGGGCGATGTCCCTGCGCGTCGTTTTGCGGTATTTCTATTATTTTTTTTGTGGCGAATAGCGGTATTTCGATGAAGCGATTGCCATCTGACCTCCAAAACCCAGTTATGGGAAAAACCGAGGGGAGAAGAATAGGGCAAGTAAAATAAGAGAAAAGATAGGAAAAAGAAAAAAGGGAGCTAAGGGAAGGAGGAGGAGGGGAGGAAGGATACCACTCTTACGGATCGGATGACGGTATAACAGTGGCGGCTCGAGGATCCGGGGTCGCGTAGCAGTATGCCCACAAACAAATATCGAACACATATTAGTCTGGACACCATCTGAATATGCTTAGCAGTACACAGTGTCGTATGTATATATATTATGTTTATTTAATTTCATTCAATAGATTATAATATTGTATGTATATTGAAATTACAGAAATTGAAGGTATCGAACATTTGACCTTGTTGATCTTTTAAAATGTTGATTCTTCAAATTTTTAGTTTTTTAATTATGCCTCCAATTTTTTCTCATTAATAAATACCAAAAAATAAAGTGTAACGAACGATCGAACCGACGAACGTTATATCACTTAAATTTAATTAAGTTCAATTTAAGCAATATAACCGACAAGTAAATCCTATCGATTGTATATATATATATATATATATATATATATATATATATATACCTTATAAATTTTATAAGCATGTGAGCATCATTTATACAAGCATACGTACATGAGGATAGTATTGGCGCGTGGGCACAAAATGTGACTGTAAACGCAACTGGTTGTCAGCTCGTTGCTCGCTTTATATTTCGATTTCTTCGATCTGATGTCGCGGCAAAGTGCGGCGTTGAGGTCCGCCACTCAACATGCAATGCCTGCTGA
>JAATLQ010031173.1:0-10472 GCA_013421005.1 Heliconius erato x Heliconius himera | reverse complement strand
TAGAACCTAAATTGAGTTAAAACAAAGCAATTGGTGAAATTTTCAAGTAAATCGGTTCAGTAGTTTCAGAGAAAAATGCGGACAACAATATGTCGACAGACAGACAGACAGACAAGAAATTCAAAAAAAATCTTTTTGCTTTCTATTAGTCTTTTTAAGTGTCCCTCTATCCATTTCAGTCAAAATTACTAAATGTACAGACAAAATATTTTTACTGTCTTATTATATATAGAGATTATTTTTTTTTTATATTATCAAAATTTGTAAGGTTGGATGTTTGTTTCATTTTTACGCAAATACTACTCAACGGATATAAGTGAAAATTAACAATTGTGTAACTTTAATCACACTGTATCCTGCACACAGCCGAATAGGCAGAAAGAACCTAGTGTTAAAACACTCCGATCCACACTTTCCGTCGATTTCTGGAGGCGTTGCTTGTTGAGTGGCGGAACTCAACGCCGCGTTTTGCCTCGACACCAGAGCGAAGAAATGAAAATATAAATGTAACTTATACATCGGAATAACACACAAGCTATAATTAATGTAAATATTTTCTATTATTAGACTATAAAATAACTATAAGTTAAAGCGGACGAAGCCGCGTACGGGTCGCTAGTAAATAGATATACATAAAAAAAACAAGGGATGGTCCCTTCCAGAGGCGAGAAACTAGGTCACAACCGCCCAAGTTATATCTCATTCTGATGCACGCCGGAATTGTACAAAATTCCATGTTAGATGAAAGAACGGTCAACTGCTTTTGTTTTGTATTTACTTGGGAGACACTTTTTGTTTTACGTGCTTAATTATGCCTTGTAGCTATGTATTTTTTTAGGGTCCCGTAAATCTAAAGAAAAAAAAGATCATTATTATGTCCATTTGTCTTTCTGTTCATCTATCAAATCCTCAACGTTCTTTCTCAAGTACTAATTTAGGTATCGAGCTGAAATTAATATCAAATATGAAGATGACTTTTATCTTAGACCACAGAAGAAAATAACCATCTTATTCAACGTAATTACAAGAAACGGTTTAAAATATTAAATTCCCCGAGTGGAAATCGAACTCATAACCTTTCCCGTTCCTACGCTACTACGCTACGAGAAAATATTGATGGTTTTATTTCGGAAAATTCGACATTTGTGCCACTTATCGTGGGCTACGTGACAGGAATTTAAAGTAAAATACGACAAAATTCCTTCTTTCCTACTAAGATGATGATTTTTTTAATGAGCTCAGTTTCATTTAGTAAAATCAGTTTTTTTTTAATTGGTAAACATATATTTTTTAACCGACTGCGAAGAAGTGCAAAGGGAGGTATGTTTTAACGCGTATGTATGTTAAGCCAGTGAACCGATTTTGATAAATGGTACGTCCTTGGATTTGTCGTGATTCCGCGAATGTTACTGGATACATTAATTTAGATTACGCAGTCGGGTTTTTGATTTGCTTATAATTCACTTGTTCTTTGAACTTTATCCCATATAGGCGAGTGGACAGAGGGAACCTAGTACTACACTCTTTTGGTTTTATTTTATTTTAACTCTAAGTATCATTGCAGAACCTTAAAAGTCCTTTTTTTTGTCATTTCATCCTGCAATTAAATACTTTATTATATTTCGAATATTCAATAAAATTACTAGAAACATTGCTCTGAGAGATTTAAATCAAAACTCATCGTATAATATACTTCTCCAGAGTGACATTATAACTACCTTTAAACTGCCCTTTTAGCCGACATTTTTATCCTTTTTTGATTTCTTTAAGAAATTGAGGTTATCAATTCGACTGTATTTTTATTTTTTTTATGTTTGTTATCTCAGAACTTTTCACTGGATAAATCAATTTTGATATTTTTTTTAAAGGCAAGTGTTTTCTGGGTAGTCCCATTTTTATTTGGTCCATATCTGACAATGGTATCTGTGATGAAATCACATAAATCTTATATTTGCATAAGTTATGTACGCGACAAATGGACAAATATCTCAATATCACGTCAACCGATTCCGGTTCTTTTTTTATTGAAAAGGATGCACTTCAAGGATAGTTTGGTGAAAATTTGGTTATGTTCTGATTATGGGATCCAGTTGAAATTGAACAAGTTGTTTATTTTTAGTAAGAAATTTGTTTTAAATTGTAAAAAAATGGCGAACCACGGTTTACTTTTCGTCTGAAGTGAGATTCCTCATCGTTGCGTTTCTTTTCAACCAACCTCAAAAATGAATATTCTCCTTTTCAACCGATTTCTAAAAAGATAGAGGTTCCCAATTCCTGAATATTATTGCCTGAATATTATATATATATATATATTTTATGTATGTTCTTGTCAATCTGCCAAAATGTTAGTTTGCATAAAAAATGCCGAATTAATTGAAATTTTACAAAGGACAACCACTACCTAAGCTTTGAGTTTTGCTTTGCTGTTTGAGAAGCATCCTTTTCAGATCTACCCATCACTTAAAATATAAAAAAAAAAGTATGAAGCATGTGTAACCCCTTACCATATAAAGTTAATTAATGTTCTTTAGACATATTACTAAAATAATCTGTTCTTACGCATTATCCTCCGCTAAGTAAAAGCGTGACAGTCACTTTCACTACCGAACAATCAACGTCATCAAATTTAAAACGTCATCGTGGCACAATGGTGCAGCGTCTGTCTGCAAAATGATGATTACAGGTTCGATTTATTGGGGAATGAATTATTTTTATTGACTTGTTCTAGCAATGCAGAGCACAATGTTGAGATCATCAAATCAACAGTCTTAAATATTTGAAACGGAAAACAGGAGGAGTGTTTAGATAATAAATTCTTTCTGCCTTCTTCGATATGTGCAGACGTGAAAAATAAAATATTAAATATATTACATATAAATTGAATGTTAGTTGTATCTTGCATCATTAAAAGCAATTATAGCCTTTACAATTACAGCTTATTTCAATTTAACTTTTGTATTTTCCAATAATTCACACAAGCATGTAAACTGTTTATGGACAAATGGATTTCAAATTTGTAATATGTTTGTGTATTTCCGCATAATTACCTAAAACATAGATACATAATATTAATTAATTATTAATTTACATATTCATTCAATAAATTTACTATTATAGGTTTGGATTATTAATTAGTTTGCACTATTATTTGTAACTTTTTAAATTACTTTGAAAATAGCGGCTGTTGTGGCGCAGCGGCACAATATCCAATTGTAAACACGACAATTGTGGATTCGATTTCTACTCGGAGTACTTAACTATTTTCTTGCTTTAGGACGTACGTAGCGAGGCAAAATGCGACATTAAGTTCCGCCATTCAACATGTGTCTAAAATTTTGCGAAAAGGTGTGG
The DNA here is from genome assembly GCA_013421005.1 of Heliconius erato x Heliconius himera. Lineage (NCBI taxonomy): Eukaryota > Metazoa > Arthropoda > Insecta > Lepidoptera > Nymphalidae > Heliconius > Heliconius erato x Heliconius himera. Next base: position 7,121 of record JAATLQ010031173.1, on the reverse strand, counting down.
GGAACGGAGGGTCTTCTCGGAGGGTCTTAACGGAGGATCTTGCTCTACAGTGCCGTCTAAAATAACTTTTAAACATATTTTCTTAGTAACGGAAGTATGTACAGGTGTAATCTTCACAATAACTAAGTAACACTATTGTTTCGGAATACAATGTAGTCTAGAAATACTGCGAAACGGGTTGTTCGTGTATTAAACTTTTCTGCGGAAAATTTTATATACTTAGTTGTTTTTTGTTTTACTTTATAATGGAAATGTTTTTATTTGGTTGGCACGTGGAAGAGGTAGAAAATTGATAGAAAGGGTAATATTTTAAATATATTTTTTGCTTCACTCTGTATGTTAAAATGTGGAACCTAACACTGTACTTTGGTAACACCGTACTGGTAAGTACCAGAGCAATTTTTTTCTTTAAATAAACTTATAAGAATTTATCGATCTTAACTCTCAGTCATCAGGTATTCAATTGTTTAATTTGTCACTCGACGACGCCGCCAATACTGTTTTCACACTTTTACATTTAAGATCTCTTTAGAATAGATATATTGTTTCAGCTTCATTTTGTATCTCGCCCATAAAGTAAAGTGAAGGGACCTGGGAACCTAGTGTTAAGATTCTCCTCATTAAAATACTTCCGTAACCTACTTTTCGCCGAATTCTGGAGACATTGCATGTTCCGTGGCGGGACTCAACGCCGCTCTTTGTCTCGTTCCCAGAGCGAGGAAGAAAATATGAAATATTTTAGTACTTTTAGTGCGAATCGAATCCGCCTTATGCCCCTGTGCCACGACTGGCCAATTTATTTTCGTTCGCAAAAAGTAATTTTTTATTGTATATATAACAAGATTACATTAAAAAAGTAAATAGAATACGCTGTTATGAAAAAACCGTAACATCCGCGTGAAAAAAAATTGCCTATACAATAAGAGTACTGTAAGCTCTATTGACGCTTAAATTACTTTCAGGTAAAGGATTATGGAAAATGGTCTTAATATGTTTTTTAGAGAGGAAAAATATTTTTTTGTATATTTTTTATTATATATGCTAGAAAAGTTGTAGTCTGCAATTTAAATTCTGGGAATTTGAAGATACAAGATGGAAAATTCCATTTTTGCCCGTTTCCGTAGAAATTTTAGAAAAGTTTCTCGTAGGGACTGTAGGGGGGCACTACCCTATACTCCCTAAGGGAATGCTCCCTTTTACTCCCTAACCTAGTCCTTACATTTTAACTTTCTAAGTCCAGTAGTTTCGTGTGTGCGATATCTGTCAGTCATTCAGTAACGATTTTTTACATAACAAGAAAGTCTTCTAGTCTATATATTTATTTTTATTTAAAATATTAATACCTGATGTCTTAAAATTAGGTGGTAACACAGCAGGGTAGGCAGAGGGGACCTAGTCTTAAGACACTCTGTTCCCCATTTTCTGCCGATTTCTGGAGGCAAAACTCAACGCCGCAGTTTGCCTCGACACCAGAAGAAATTCGATTAATATTAAAATAATTTATTACAAAAACACTCTATATCATTTTTATACAAACAGAATTCTCATTTAAATATTTACTTTGAAAGGGAATCAAACACGGGACTACAAAAGGTGTCAAGAACAGACTTTACTAAATATTAAAAACTACATGCATTTCCTAGTAAATTGTGCTCTACTCGGAATAAATGAAAATAGCTCCTTCTTCTTTAGAATTTCGCTTAAATGCAAGTATAGAAACATATCTGTTGTAACGTAGCCTTTTTATCTTGTTATTTAAGATATTTCATTTATTTATTTTTTCCACTTTTCTCTTAAAGTGGTAATAGACATGGCAAGCAAATCTGTTCCTAAAATATGATATTATTGTCATAGTGAAAAATCTCTGTTTTTACAAAGATTTTGGTGGTGTCGAAGAAAAAGAAGTGGAGAGAGAGAGTAATACTAAATACAGTTTCACACCGTATCCCGCCTACAGCAGGGTAGGCAGAGGGAACCTAATGTTAAGACACTCCATTCCCCACTTTCTGCCGAATTCTGGAGGCATTTCGTGTTGAGTGGCAGGACTCAACGCCGCGATTTGCCCCGACACCAGAGCAAAGAAATGGAAATATAAATTTAAATAAGTTTTTCATCTCCATTGAGTAGAAATTGTACACACAACCAGTCGGCTTACAGTCACACTTTGTGCCGCTGCACTACGACTGGCCTCAAATCGACTTAATGTTTATATTATATATAAAATTCTTTCTTTACTTAGACTGACAAAGACAGGTTAGGAGTAAAGGTGGTACCAGTGGTCTTTTATTTTAATGAAGACGGTTAAAGAGAAAAACTACTTAGCACTTCACGGACGTACCTTGCAGGCACCAGAGTCAACGTATTACAGGATGAGGAGCGTAGGTCAATGACTTGCGACCTCGTAGGTTTAAGGAGACTTTTCAAAATGTGCACTAACGTCTCCGTCTCCTCTTTCTACCTAAGAAAATTTAAATAAATATTCAATTATTTATTTTGTTACACTGGGGAAGTATCTTAAAGAGATCACAGTGCTTTAACTATAGGTTCCCATGTTCGCGTGATGCGAAATACAGCGTGAGGCTAATAATGTAATACTCTCCGAGTCACGCATGTCATGCGTCAGTTTTGTATCAAAACCTTTGTATACCCTTGTATATTATTATTTTTTAATGTTCATATTTTCACTTAAATAACCATATTTTTATTTAGTTTAATTAGGAATCCGAAGAGGGATTTTGTAAGTTACTCGAGCGTGTCATAAAATCATATGGGAAGAAAACTTATACCCTGTAGTGTACCCCTACTATATGTGAACCCTTCATATAGGGAAGTGCGTTGAGGGCAGCCAGTCAGATTGGTAAAAAAAATCGATTCCCAGAAAAACTTGAGCGTCAGATCAAGGCAAGGTAAGTTAAGTACATGCAAAACAGTGTATTATTATCCAATAATCTGACGATTTCAACGTGGAAAGTGATAAAAAAATGTTAAATTGAAATAGAAAGCGCAAAGTTGAATACGTCACTAATCACGCAGAGTCCCGAAAACTGTGTTTGGAACGAAGTGTCTCGTGGCTAATAATGCAATTTTATTTTCTCTGTTTATTTTCTATTAAAAAATATGCCAATAATAGTAGTACCAGTAATAGAACATTCAATATCATATATAAGTTTTCCACAAAATTGTAGTTTCATTATAATTTCCAGCCAGGCTTGTTGTTCTCATGCTTAAGCTGAAATAATTCTAATCGAGAGCTCATTCCTCGGCTATGAGCTGTGAAATCCAATTTCGTTATTATTTGATGAAAGGCCGGAATGTATCTTGGAAACCTTTTATGCTGTCTGTTAACTAATTTAGAGAGGGAAGCTGCGATTTGGAATGTATCTTCTTAGTTTAGCAAGTGATTGTAAACTCGATTCGATTTCCACGTGGAGGATTAATTATAACTATTTAAAAAATGTTTTTATACTAGGGCGGGGAAATGAAAATATTTAATATTTAATTACGTCGGATGGGAATCGAATCCACGACCAGTTATGTTAACAGTCGCAAGCTCGTACCCCTGCGCCACGACTGGCTATTATAATTTATACTATATATTATGATTCTCTCTTATTTTTATTGAATTTTGTATGTTATTATAAAATATATCAGTAAATATCTTGTAAAATTTCAACAGCAGCAGGTTTGGAGTTCGTTTCTTTTGGAGATCATCCAAGTTTTCTGTCCAATCAAGTTTTATATTCACGTTTAGCAAATACGGAGTTTGTACGAACGAACGTTTATTATAACTTTGGGATACATACTGTCCGTATGTGGTAATTCACGTTCATCTAATTAATATAAACATATCGAGAGAACAGTAAAATATTCATAACAATAACCTTTTTAAAAACAAGCTTTCAATTTTTTTTTCACGGTGGTTATATTATACAAATTAAGGCCTTGAATAAAAAATTAAATTGAATCAGCGTCACGCTGTATTCCGCAGACAGCAGGGTAGGCAGAGGGAACCTAGTCCCCACTTTCTGCCGATTTGGAGGAATTGCATGTTGAGTGGCAGAACTCAACGCCGCGCTTTACCTCGACACCAAAGCGAAGAAATGGAAATATAAATTTAAGTAAATATTTCATCTCCTTGAGTGAGGATCGAACCACAACCAGTCGATTTACAGTCACACTCCGTGCCCCTGCGACACGACTGGCCTAGGCCTCCAAGGCCTTTAATAGGTATATGATATTAGGTTGTTTTTTTTTTAAAACTGTAATTTTCCATTGTGTTGCGGCGGCTTTTTTGGATTAGCTACAATATTGATTAAAATACGTACTTTCATTGTCATCAGAACCGAAGTCGTTATCAAAGTTGCAGCTCAGTTAGACATTGGAATGTGAGAGAATATGACCTTGAAAGATTTCACATATATAAATAACATGGCAAATTAAAAAGAAGATTGTAAAAAGGAAACCATGGATTTTTTTATTTTGAATCCCATATCCCTATATAGCATAAATAAATATATTAAGAAATTTTCTATAAAATTTTATTCATAGATATGTTTAATACATTCATTCTTATATTGTGTATTTAGTTTTACTCGGCGTGTGAAGTGATAAAAATATGCTTCATGTTTTTTCCCGCATCTACATGCAAGTAATGGATACATGGTAGGCAGACTTTGGATTAAGACACTCCGTTCCCCATGTGTTGAGTGGGAGATCTCAACTTCTCACTTTGTCCACCGCAGCGGAGCAATGGGAAATAATTTAAATAGAATCATTTCTCCAAATAAGAAGTTAAAATACAATAAAACAAAATCATAAAACAAATATTCTTCGATACTTATAAAAGTAAATGTACATCAATATTTTTTTATAATCAATTTTTTTTATCGTTTCATACAGTTCAAAAAATATTGTTTGAGTGTATGAAACTCTGTCAAAATAAGCTGTACATGATTGGCACATTTGAAAGCTACACATAATAGGATAATCTAAAGTGAGAAACGGTATTTCAATATTTGTATCGGAAAAAGTTGTAGAATGTAAATGTAAGGATTGTAGGTTTGATAGCCACAAGGGGTAATAAATTATTTTCAACTCACTCGGTAATAAGATAAAGCACAGTGTTGAGTTTCGTTATTCACTACGAAATATCTTAAAAAAAATGTCGTGTTTGTGCGACAGAGTGTGACATTGGTTCCCTCTGCCTACTCTACGGGTATGCGGCATGAAGCGTGAAGTTAAAAAAGAAATAATGGGAAAATATAGAACATATTCATTTCATCTATTTACTATTTATTTAAATTTATATTTTCATTTCGCTCTGGTGTCGAGGTTAAGCGCGGCGTTGAGTTCTGCCACTCAACACGCAATGCCTCCAGAATTCGGCAGAAAGTGGGGAACGGAGTGTCTTAACACTAGGTTCCCTCTGCCTACCCTGTTGTGTGCGGGATACAGCGTGAAGCTGATTTATTTTTATTCATTTCACAACATCTCATATATTATAAATTTACTTACTTGATGTTACTCCCTATAGTCTATGCAAATGTAAATATACTCGTAGTAATGGTTAGAAGACTTATATTTTATACTTTTCTATTTGACCTTATTTTTATGTTTCTACTTTCCTAAATGTAGAACAAAAGTTTGAAAATGTAAATTATAAGTTTTACTCTGTATAACCTCGTGGTGGCGAAGGGGCACAAACATGCGACTGCGAAAGCGTGTCTAACGCTTGGTTCCCAAGATACATAAGTTCAATTTTATTTTTTTTAATAAATATAAATGTAAATCTTCCTCCATGTTGAAATCGAACCCACAGCTGTGATGTACATAACCATTTGCTTCACTGTCTAACTTAGTTAACAGAAAGCATAAAAGATTCCCAAGATATATTTTCCAGCCTTTCATCAAATAATAACGTAATTTGATTTCACAGCTCATAGCCGAGGAATGAGCTCTCGAATAGAATTTTTTCTGCTCAAGCATGAGAAAAACAAGCCTGCCTGGAAATCATAATGAAACTACAGATTTGTGGAAAATTTATGTATGTATTTTTTAACATCACACTTAGGAAAGAAAAATACTTCTAATAATCATTTTCAAATTTTTATACGTTTCCTTAATAAGTAACTTATATATTATGATATTGAATTTGGTATTGGAATGTTATATGTTTAATATGTTTAATGGAAAATAAACAAAAAAAGAAGAATATGGCATCTTAGGTAACATTAAGCAGTTGTGATACTTGGTAAAATTCCTCACTGTTAAATGTTTTTTCTCCGCGATATATTCCACTTATAGCAGTAGGTAACGATAAAACAGTTCACTTTTCGCAATTCTTTGGACTCTGCGTATCTAATGGCGCAATTCAACGCCGTGCTTTGTTTTTATACTAGTGCAAGAAAATTAAAATATTTCATTCCTCCGAGCAGAAATCGAACCTTCAACCTTTCCGTTTACAGTCAGACCAGTATAAGGCAGAAAGAAATTGATTACACAGTGTTGTTCACTGACATTATTTTTTCTTTCTATACATTTGTATGGACTGAATGGGGCAGAAATGATTATTAATGTTGAATTACATAACCCACTAAGACGATAATTCGTCTTAGTGGGTTATATAATTCATTACAGCTTTTAAGGGTTAAAATTGCTATGAAACTAGAACACAGTCCTGCTTTTATTTCCAGTTTATATATAAAATTAATACAAAGAAAATATTAAATAATAATATATTATGTAAATCGGCCAATTAAATTAATTTGTTTTTAACTGTATTTTTTTACACTGCTTGACAATTGTTTAAGATTATTTTAAAACATTCGTCTTCTAAAATATAATTAAAAAATAATTTCTTATTAGTAGAATTCAATTTTAGTGTTCCATTTCACAAAATAGGGTATTGCCCGTAGACCTAAAGTTTGAAATTTGTGACGAAGTGCATAATTACAAATTAAGGAAAAAATCCGAAAAATGAAAATTTATCGGTATTTCGTTAAAAAAAATCATTATAAACTTATATTTGTATTTCATTTCATACAAAATAAACACGCACGCAAACTTAACTTTATAAAAAGTTTACAGGTTGTACCTCCCATTGATCTACAATCCTGAAATTA
>JAATLQ010031172.1:0-10467 GCA_013421005.1 Heliconius erato x Heliconius himera | reverse complement strand
CGAGGTTAAGCGCGGCGTTGAGTTCTGCCACTCAACACGCAATGCCTCCAGAATTCGGCAGAAAGTGGGGAACGGAGTGTCTTAACACTAAGTTCCCTCTGCCTACCCTGCTGTGTGCGGGATACAGCGTGAAGCTGATTTATTTATTTATTTTATTTTATTATAGTTGTCAATCAATTCTGCTTAAATCAATAATCATGTATTTTAAGCGGGCGAAGCCGTGGGCGGGCCGCTAGTATTAAATATAGTAGGGTTTTAAAATTTTGTCCAAATTTAAACTAAAGAAACGCAAAATATTTGAAGCATAAACTATCCCGAAAGAATGTTACGTAGGTACAATCCATCAATTTTTAACTCAAAAGAAGTCTAAAGTCTATTAATATAGATTTTTCTTTATAAGCGGTATAAGCATAGAGCGAATACGTGCAGAACCGCGGCCGGCCGCTAGTGGCGGTGGCGGTAGAGTGGCGATATGGAAATGTTGTACCTAATAAATACATTCAGATTATTAACGCATAAAGAGTAACAGATAAAGCAGAAAATTATCTGCCGATTATATGAGATTTAAAACGATCCGATCAATTACCGAGCAAATATTGGCGTAATAAATTTTATATGACAAATTTTTAGGTATATATATTATAGATTTTTTTATTATAGTTTTTATTATTCACCTTTTATGGTAAAAACGGTTTATTGTAGAGCTTTTAAGACGGTGAACGCGGTAAGCCCACATTATATAGATAACTTGGTCTAGAAATGAAATCAGTACATATTAATATTACGCGTTTAGATATTTTTGTACTTGTCGCGCAAGTACGAAACTGAGCTGACGTAGCGTGAATCAGATCTACATAAGTTTGGTTCTGTATTAATATTAAAAAGAAACTGATTCTTATTTTTTCCCCACAGCAGGGCAGACCTAGCTAATGGTAATTAATTCTTAATCCCATTATATTGATTATTATTCTATAGGTATAAAATGAGTGTTTTGACTTTCGTAGTTTCGTATTGTAATGTGTACTTTAAAAGAAAAACTGTGGAACTTTATGGCGATTTATAAGAGTAGAATGTCTTCTCAGCTGTTGGTAGCTACCTGTAAGACTGATAATATATTTTTATATTAAATAGCTATTCAAAAATTACTAACTATTTAATTATTAACTATTTAAAAAAACCAAGCCAAAACGTGGCGTTGAGTTTTGCTACTCCAACATAAAATGCCTCGAAAAATTGTAAGGAAAGTAGATAACGGAGTGTCTTAACACTAGGCTTCCTCTGCATACCCTGCTATATGCGGGTAACGTGAACTCGAAAACTTTTGTTGGTATATTAAAATACATGTATATAGATATTGAAGTCCAGGATTTGTAGAAAAAATCTAACTATTTTTTATTTAAAGTGGACTGGACCCGCACGCCGAACTTAGTCGGAAATAGTTTGATTTTTTCTTCGAAGTGATAATTGGAAGAGAGCTTCTCTGCCAATCTTGTAAAATGCGGGATATAGCGTGAAGATGAAAAAAGAAAACAATTATTTAGATGGTAAGCTTTATATACGGAACCCTAGAAATACCAACAGGTGGCGGAAATCACTAGATTAGAGTATCGACACATTACGAGTGCCCGCGCGACGACGACTTCATATTAATATTACTAGTTTTTGCTATTTTGTAATAAAAATTTTATTGGTCCATATTATAATTGTAATGATAGTGGAACATATTAATTTTATATTTTTACGCATTAGAGATTGTCGTCAAAAAGCTGAGGTAACAGGAGATATCTGATGGCGACTCACCAAAAAAATATGTTTATGGGCGTCTGGTTGTAAGCGACGACGATTGTGGGTTCGATTCTAACTCGGAAAAATTCACCACATTATATCATTTTTCTCGTTTAAAGAGTGCTGTTGAGATCGTCAGTCTTGTTAAAAATTAAGTGTTGTGAAATATAGAGGGAAGCGACGTGTGTCTAGCTCACTGCCCTACAACATGGAGCAGCGACACTAGAATATAGACGAACATTTTATTTGTATAAGATAAATACTTAAAATAACATGTTTTCTATATTGTTGCTGTACTTTATTGTACACTACAAAAAAAGAAATATTAAAAATACGTATTAGATATCATCTCACCTTAACAACCTACTCTACAATGGATTAAAAATAATGCTTAATTTTCGTAAATATTCGTCAGTTATATCAATGTATAAAATATATATTAAAATTAAGCAATTAATTACATTCGTTTGTATTTTATTCTATACTTTACATTCAAACAACTTCAAAGATTTCAACGTTTTCCAAAATTTTGTGTTTATCAAAAACAACAAGCTTTCTTAAAAACTTCTCACGGATAGGAACACGTAATCCTTTTAACGATATACCGAGAACAGAAGTAAGCCGAATTACTAATACGTTTTCCTTTGTTTTATGCAAAAAAGCTGTCTCTACTACAGTGACGTCACAATTTAGCCTTTAACAGCACTAATTACTTCTGAGAACTCTAGAAATTATAGAAACTAAATAAAATCTAGCGTATGGGAAGCGTATGAAGATCTTTTATAACTTTTTTCAATAGAATATCTAAAAAAAGACAAAATATTAGAATTTAAATCAAAATTATGAGCGTTAATAAAATTTTTACTACTTTTTTTTCTTTGCTAAAAGTTATAACTAATGTGTAATTATAAATTTTATGTGTATTTTAGTATCAGCTTTAGGTAATTGCTTCAGATAACGTAAAATCTCTACATATGAGTTGTAAATTATAGAAAAAATGCTACTTACTTGATTTCTATTTTTATATATTCGATAAAATGAAACTTTGAAAAAATAAAACGATAAACTGATGCTAGTATTTTCATTTTGTTCATAAATTAGTAAGCAATCAAATTTCTAAATTGAAATTGTGAACCCTGATGGTTGATTTACGACAATAAAATCAAATAGGTATTTCTTATTTTTTTTGTCTTCACGCTGTATCCCGCACATAGCAGGGTACGCAGAGGAAACTTAGTCTTAAGACACTCCATTCCCCACTTTCTACCTTCTGCAATTCTGGTGAAATTGCGTGTTGAGTGGCGAAACTCAACGCCGTGCTTTGCCTCTTCACCAGAGCAAAGAAACGGAAATACAAATGTAAATATAGTAATAAATGTAAATATTTCGTTTCCTCGAGTGACGATCGAACCCACAACCAGTCGGTTTTACACTTTGTGCCCCTGCGCCACGACTGACTTCAAAACTGTATTTAAGTAAAATTATATAAAAGTACTTTACAAATTCAACAGTATAACAGTATGGTGATAGAAATGACACTTCCATGAGTTGTAGGTATAGAGTAAGGTCGTCGCCACGTGGTGGTGCTCGGTACTCTGCTGTCACTCAACGTATGTACTGTGAAACACTGGCAGTAGGTACTAATAATTAATAGATATAGCTTTGCTTATTATGTTATTATACGAGGAATTTATTGAAGTTTTGATTGCATTACGCTGTCATACCAGATATTAGTAATGCAGATATTGAATACTTACTTACCTTTTGTCTTCGATAAAGAAGAAGCCAATCACCAGTGAGTTTATTTCTTTGCGATCATCTCGAATGTGCTTCTGAATAAATTGTGAAGATTGTTTATAAGTAGGTAAACTTATTCATTATTTGGTAGTATGTTTTAATTATAATACTTTTTCCGAATTAATCGAGTATATTTGAGTATTAGGTGCTTATACGAGCACATTTATGGAAACCCGAGTTTGGAACATCTTGCATTGTCCGTGGTCACACGTGGCGGCAGACTGAGGTGGTCAGTTGAAATAATTATTATATCAAACTACCGCCAACGATTTCTTAATTGAATTTCCCTGGATTTTTGTAGAATGAGGTGACGTTATAGAGCTATATGCTATTGTATAAAGAAATTGCTAATATATTTACAATAAAAAAAATCTTGACCAATAACAAATACTCAATTTCCTATGAACATTAAATAAATCTTCCAACCCGCACGAGCAGCCATATTGATAGCTATACCCACATTTCGTGATACACAAATAAATTAGCGACTACCCACCGAATAAGGTATCTGGAATACCTGAAAAGGCAGTTCAAAATCTGTGCCCGCTTCAGTTATCTCACAAGTGATCGTCGGCGGTAGTGGTAGTGGTGGTGGCGGTGGTGGTGGTAGTGGTGGTGGTAGTGGTGGTGGTGGTGGTGGTGGCTACGCGCCGATACTACACCATAGCAATTAACGGGCTTATTGATTTAAAACGAACGCCACCAATTAATTAGAGAGCGCGACGCGGCTATAAACAACCCGCCGATACCGGGTAGTGGCACCAATTCTTGTGGATAAACGAGGACATTTCGTTATGCTTGCGGATTTTTTTTTAGCCGTTCGTCGTAATCGGCAAATATACAAGAAACAACAGAGAGAGTGTTAAGACATTCTTTTTCCCACCCACCGCCTTTTTTCGAGACATTATGTGTTGAATGGCGTAACTCAACACCACAGTTTGGTTACTATGTTTCTATTTATCACAAAAAATAAAATATTCATACTTAGTTATTTGTTTAATAATAAAAAAATCCGGTCATATAAATACCTGTAAAAAAAAAACTAAAAAAAAACACAAACAAACCAGCCTACTCAACCACGAAAAGGACATCTATCCGAACAAATCACAATCCGTGGTAACAGTAGCCCTCACTACAATACTACAATCCATTAGGCCCTCTCGGCCGCGCCCCGCCCCGCGACCCCCGCGCGCGCCCCGCCCTGTTCCCGCGCACGGCCCCGCCCTAATTTATGGAAAAGCGGGAAATGAGCCCGCCCCTGCCGTCCAATGGCGTCCACCGCCCGCGCCCGCCAGTGCCGGCGCGCGCCTCGCCCCAGATGGACGTCAGTGCAGTGGTGTGATATGACATATGACACAGTGACATATTGTACAGCCTCGTATTTGGTGTAGTAGATACATGTTTATAAGTATATAGTTGCAGTTTTCTATCAACAAGAATCGTTTCTTTGTAAGTGGATTTTTTTATATTACTTTTTTGGCTTCAAGAAAATAACAAATACTAGGTACCCGCAAAAAATTACAGATATATATACCCGCTCATTAAAATATTTCTATAATCGTAATATTTTATATTACTAGTCCCAAATGGAGTTTTTCGAAGTTCAAATTTAATATATTTAATGTACATTAATCTCTACTGACCCATTATAAGGTAGAGCAGTTTATACAGAATGTTCAAAGTTTCTTACTTGATTATGTGCATAAGTTTGTTAGCTTTTCGATGCATTATCGTTCTATGTGGTGTTACTTTAGCATATATTAATATTTTAAATACGAAAGCTGCTCTTAGAGTCGTCAATTAGTATTAAGTGTCATTTGGTTGGTACATTAATACCTTTAAGCCGTTCTTTTTGTGTTCAAAGCTATTATTAATTGCTTTATTTACGTACACACTTACGTTACTACATTTGTTTTTATATTTTAAATAACATTTCAAAACTTATGGACCTTTCAGCTTGATTTTGAACTTGAAAATTTGAATACTACTAATGTGAAATCATAATAATTTATATTATACGCATGAGGAACCGATAATAAGGACCAAAATCATAAACAGTTCTATCAACATTGACATATTGACATATTTTTTTATGAATTGTTATTTAAATCATTCAACTCTTTCTAGTTAAAATTCTCTTTCAAAGCATAATAGAAAATGTACGCAGAGAAGCGATTCCTCTTAATTTCCTATGTTTTTCTAAAGTACTTATATTTATCTAATCTATATATAAGCGAGCTCTTGCTATTAGGTACTAATCAAAACTTACTTTAAAACGCAATACTATCTATATTTTAAAGAACACAAATTAAAGTAAAGTTTGGAAAACTGGATTTAAAACAAGTATTGATTGGAATTTTTATGCGACGTACTTGTACATATTGTATACTTATTGCAAAATTTCATATTTCTTACATGTTACTTATGTAATTAGTCTGTAGCCACCGAACAGTTGTGTCTCTAAGGTGTGTGACAACTGTTCACTTATTTTAATCATTTTTCCCGATTCTGCTAAGATCAACAACGGCGTTAAGTCCTGCCATTATGCAATCACAAACTAGGTAGAGGATTGAGAACAGAGGTTCTTAACGCTAGAATTTCTCCACGCACCCATTTAATAGTATATGTGGGATGCGAGTAAAACTAACGTGGAGTCAGTATTAATATAATAGACTATCCAAATAATAATTTTAATGAATGCTTAAACAAACGTCATGTTTAATAATCAACATTCGAGTAAAGGACGGTCGCGGCTGTGTCCGTGGCTGTGTCCGAGTGCAGCGGCGTCGGGCGCTGGGAGTTAGAAATAGACGCGGTAGAGCGAAAAAACAACTTCATTAGTTAAACGAGCCAGAAACAACCAGTTCTAGCACACTTTGTATATATTTCATTTCAAATTTAGTGTATTTATACGCTTTATCCTCCCTTTTGAAACAAAATAAAAATATAATAATGGAGATGAACACAGAAAACACATCAAAATAGAGATACAACTGTTGGTCGTGTGACTCTACCTATTCTTACTGCCGTCTCTATTAGCGTCTAATACGCAACCTGCAACTTTGGTTTGTGGATTTGAGACGTTAAATGAAAAACTTGATATTTTCTCGTTCCCGTTTGAATTTCAAAAATCTCCTCTTAGAGCTCCCCTATACTCCCTAGTTCAACTAATATTAGAATATTAGTAGACTTATAACGTATAAGTTATAAGTCTACTAAGGGAACGGGAGAGGTTTTTAACCGTAAGTATCTATATATAGAGATTGTAAAGAAGAAATACCTTATAGTAATTTGCGAAATAAATGTATGTAGATGATTCAGGAATTATCTTTAAACCTCAAAAATTCAATTTATGTTTTTATTTAGTTCGGCGATTGTTATCAAAACAGCATAGTATTTATAAAATGATTATGTATCTGTTTATATATGGCTTTAATGAACCTTTTAAAAACTCAACCGATTTTGATGATATAATTTTAAGGAAAATAAATTATTTCGATTTCTTATTTCAATGTTATACGAGCAAAAGTGAAAACAAAATATTCAAAAGAAAAATATAATTATTTTTACCTCATTTGAAGCTTATTGCTTTCTATTTTATTGTTTGAAACTATAGTTGAAAATAAAATATTGGTTTTATATTCATTACCTACAGAGAGACCAGTGGTGGCGCAAAAGCGTGTGGTTCATATCGCGACGAGTGTTGAGTTCCATTCCCGTTCGACGAAATTAAATATTGAATATTTTTATTTACTCGCTCCGCACACAATGTCTCCAAAATTTGGCGGAAAGTAGGCAACGAAAATCTCCTAATGGGAATGAAGTGTCTTAACACTAAATTTCCAGGTTCCCCTTCCGTGAAGATAAAAAATAAATTACTTTAAAAATATACAATATCTAGGTATATTAAAGAATCAATGAACTTTTTATGTGGCATTCATTATTTTAAATAATGGCTTTTATTATTTTTTAATATCTACAATTAGTTGAAGTCAAAGACTGGACTATCCTTCGAGAGAAATACAATAATCTATATTTAGATACTTTACAATAATTTACGACACCTAACACACACAGTGGCATTCAGTTCTAAATATCAAAGAAATAAATTATTAGTTATATTTACTTTGTAGCGTCCTAGTATTTGTAAAGATGCCTATATTTTGTTTCATGAATATAATAATACAATATTTTTTATGTGTATTATTATATTTATTTTAAGTCGTTCCGTATTTTAGAGGCCGTCGTGGCCCAAGGGCACAAGGATGTGATTGAAATGCGACGTTTGCGGGTTCGATTCCCACTCAAGAAAATGAATTATTATTTCTTAATACTTTAATTTCTTCACTCTGGCACCAAGGTACGCAATGCCTCGAAAAATTTGGTGGAAAGTGGGGAACGAAGTGTCTTATCACTATGTTCCCTCTGCCAGGTAGAGTAGTGCACACAGATAACCTAACCGTCTCTCCGCCAGCGTTAGAGACATTACGTTTTTAGTAACGGAACTCAACGACGCGCTGAATTTTGCTTTGTCTTACCAGACCGAAAAATATATGTAAATACAGACCTTTCTCCGAATTAAAATCGAATCTAGGACCACCGTGTATACATTAGAAGACCTAAACTAGCCTAACTACGCTAAAAAAATAATTATTAAATTTTCTTTTATATCTAATACCTACTAAGAAAATATTTTGTTACTTCCTTCTGTTCGTCGACGTCGCGTCGGCTCACTTGAACTAGCTAACGTAACAGATGATCCAACTACATTACATAATAGATGGTTTTATTAAGACAATGGGCTACGAGAGAAAAAAATATGATAAAATAAAATATTTTCATTAATTAATGATGAATAGGTAGTTATCTGATATATGTACCACAACAATAAACAACATAAAAATATATTTGTTTTGGTTAAATAAATTGATTTGACTTTTACTCGATCATTAAGCGTTTAATTATAGCACATACTTATATATAAATATATTTTTTTAAATAAAAAATAAATATAAAAAATAGAGGCCGTTGTGGCGCTGAGGCACGAGCGTGTGAATGAAACGCGACGGTTGTAGGTTCGATCTGGTACCAAGACAAAAGCACGGCGTTGAATTCCGCCACTCAACAATGCCTCGACAATTTACCGGAAAATAGGGAACCGAATGTCTTAATACTAAAGGTCCTTCTGCCTACGTTGCTTTATAGGAGATACGAGCGGGAAGACAGGGCGGGTGGTCAAAGTTACGCGTACCTGCACTTGACTGAACCTACATCATAATTATATTAATGAGAATATTTACGAAATATACGACGTGTGTTGTGCAATATATCATATACGCGCTCGTTACAGCTACTTATAGCTGTAATAAAATAAAACGATTCCGTACTAAACTAGCGGCCGACTAAAAAAGGGAACCCGAGGCGGCCGCGCGGAACCGCCGCGCACCACGTCACATACGTCTACAAACGATTATACATCCTACTTTAACGAGATAAAGTATCATTTTCAATATTCATTTTTATGTCCTTTATGACATTTTAGAAGTGATGGAGAGTTATTTATTAAAAGTTCTCACCTCATTACGAGGGGTCTGTTACTGTCAAGACACAGTGCGTGCCGACCTACTTTAATGCGCGACCCGGAGGCCTGGGAGCCTGGGGGCCCGGGGGCCCGAGAGCTGCGGGCCAATTTGGAAAAGGAAAGTCAACGGAAATATTCTCACTATTGTATTAACTCTATCAACTATACTTCTGCTCCATTCCTAGTATTAAAATAAAAAAGAAATTACTTATAATATATATTTGAAACACTACATTGTAATCACCGTTGTAAGCGAGCGTTGTTTGTATGAGTATAATATCGATTGACCACTTGAGAGTCGTAAAATGTCGCGGTCGGCGCGGCCGCTCGGAGAGAAGAAGGCATTTTGTCTAATTAATTCAGAATAGTAATTAAATATTTATGAAATAGGTATCTATTTAAATACACACCGCGAGTTCCGCGAAGTGCCGCGTCCGCCGCGTCCTCACACTTACTAATTATTTGGTAACGCTCCTATTTGGGAATGCAAATATTTTGGACATTTCAAACGTTTTGGAGGAACTACTTTTTATGTAAATCGCTCGAGAAGTATTCTAGTTTTATAACGAGATGCTTAGATCTGTTTAGTTTAGAGCTGTTTATATTCAACGATATCAGATTTGATGGTAGTGTTGGGTTTGCATTGATTATCACAGTACAGAGTGTGTGCAGTGCACCGTCGGTCACCGGGTCCGGCGCTATACTCCTACATCGTACACTGTCGTGGACATCTGCTGTTTGGAATTAAACATACCTCTTATACTGTAGATTTATAGTTAATTGAATTACAGAACTGTTATAGCGCAGTGGCGTGAGTAGGTGGCATTAGCAGTGTTTAAAATGGTTGCCTAGTCAAATCGAATGGCGTATCTAACATAAAAATAATTTATCGATTCCAACCAGTAGTTCCTTATATTAAGGCGTTCAACCGAACACAAAATTCTTCAACTTTATACTATTAAGCAAAGAAATACTATAGAATACAATGAAATATTTAAATTTCATCATATTATAAAAATACTCTAAGGTCTACTTAGTTAACTTGTATAACAAATGAAAACACTCAAGTGTTGGCAACACGATTCTTATTCATTCTACCCTACAACTTATTTATTAGCGATCGTATAAAAGACCGCACGGATATTGTACGGGCAGTCTTGGCTCTGGTGTGGCTCGGAGCACTACTCGTGCTCTGCCACTGACTAACCTCGACTATTCGGATAATTGATTATTTAGTTAATCGATTATTATCGTAATTATGAATGTGGTTAACACCTATTTGTAATTACATTGGGCTGGAGCAG
>JAATLQ010031171.1:74510-84977 GCA_013421005.1 Heliconius erato x Heliconius himera | reverse complement strand
AGGAATCCAGGGCAGTACGCGAGGCAATTAAGAAATCGTTGGCGGTAGTTTGATATAATAATTATGTCAACTGACAGACGAATGCCACCTCAGTCTACCCGTGACCACGGACTACTGCAAAGTGTTCGAAACGTCGGGTTTCCAAAAATGTATAAAAGTACAAAATATACGCGATTAATCCGGTTAAAATAGTTTCATTTAAAATGTGTAATAATCGTGAAAATCAAAGAACTTATTAGCACAAGATGTATTTCGTACCTTATTAATGATACACGTAATATTATTATTGATTAAATGCTGTAGCAGCGTCTTAGGTCATGTCGTGGTTTTAGACACACGTGAACTTTAAGCCCGGTAAAAAATTAAGTACGTAAAAATTATAACAGATTTACGGTGTGGTACAAATGGAATTATAAAATATGGATGACTGATGGGGTTTTGTTACAAAATTCATCTTATTTGGTAAATGTATATTTAAAAGTTAATGTTGTTGTAGTGTAATATCATCTATGAAATTACTGCACAAGGTGTAAAAAATATATTTAAAGAGTTAAAATGAAGTCAGAAAAATCCGAAAAAATAAAATTAATGTTTACAGATAAAAACTACTACAAACTTGTATTTGTAGTTCATTTCATACAAGATAAGTGCCTACGCCCCCGCAAACTTTACGTTTGTCAACTTTTATAAGCTCGCACGCACCTGATCGATTTTTACCTCTCTCTAAATTTTATAATAAATGATCTAATCTATTCATTACTAATAATTATTATATTGTGTATGAAGGATAAAGTAAATGTGACTATGTGAATGGATTGAATATGTTAATAAGATAAAAAAATGTAGGCTGTAGGCGGCGCCCACGTGGCCAGTGCCGCGTGCATGTATAACGTCACTCTTTTATCCTTCGACAAAGCTCGTTACGGAAGTAAATTTATTGATTCTCTGTAACTGACCTAGCTGACTGTTTAATTTTTATCAGTTTCTTATTGTTTGTAAAATCGGTATTAAAATGTAAAACATCCTTTACATAAGGTACGACAAACTATAATTGTTAAAAGGTAATAACTTATGAATTATTTATAGATTATCATAGTTAGACATATACATATATGGTAATACTTTTAATATGTGTGTAAACTGGTATTGCGGACATCTTACATGATGAAGACTGGCGCCAAAAGGTATATTCTATTATTGCATTTCTTGCTGCAATTATTGCACATTATATAACTATCTAAGATTAGAATCAATTCTGCATGTGACTTTAAAATTAGGCTAGGAATCAATCGTTATATTTTTATACGACTTCAAAAAAGCAGGAAGTTCTAAATTTTGACGGTATTTTTTTATGTTATAACCTCAGAATCTTGGACTGGATGAACCGATTTTGATTATTATTTTTTATTGGAAAGCTAATGCTACCCGTGTTGTCCCATTTAATTTTATTTAGCTCTAACAATGCCATCCATAACAAAACCATATAAGTCATTAATATGAATTAAATATGTGTTTGACAAACAGACGAGTAAGTCAATATCACGCCAAACGATTGTAATGATTCTATTTATTGGAAAGGATGTGCTTCAAAGGTAGTTTGGTAAGAGTTTCGTTAGATTCTGATTATGGGATCCATAACTAACGCGAATCTTTTAGGCTATCCGAATTTTTGAGTCACATACCATAATGTCGTTGTGGTCATATATTATGATAGTCGAACATGATGAATTAGTAATCATCAACTTGGGAACTTTAGGATGAGAACTTTTTACCTATAAGAGTTAGGATTGTCATTAGGAGTCTGATGATGAAGAAAAATGAAACTCAAGGATACTCCTCACCAGTTTGTTTACACACTTGTGCTTAGACTTAATTCATTCACATTGTTAAGTACTTTGCACCCATATGAGTTATAAGTGCCATGCCTGTTGATGGCACCATAGACAATCGCGAATCGAAAATTCCTCAACGATTTACATTAGTTACCTTATGTTGGGCTTACGATTGAACTCTTACATAGGACAACCACTACATACTCATTCGAGAAACAGCCTTGTGAGGTCCACCCATTACTTAAAATCGTTAAATAGAATCATTAATTTTTTTTTTTTTGAACACGCAATGCCTACAGAGATCGACGGAAAATGGGGAACGGAGTGTCTTAACACTAGGTTCCTTGTGCCTACCATGCTGTGTGTGGAATATAGCGTGAAGCTAAAAAAATACTTAACACAAAGTAATACGTATTTTGATTTAGTTTTACAAAAACAAATTAAATAAGTATTTAATAATTTTGATTTCGTTCAAGAACTATGTACAGGTTAGTAATTTGATATTATAGTAAAGTTTTTGTAGCACTATGGAGTCGTTTTTTTAGTACTTTTATTTTAATGAAAATCAATAAATAATTTAGATTATATTAATTTTTATTTGCGCAACAATAAAAAATTATTTTACACTCAAAATATAATTGTACTACGTATTTATATTTTGTGAAATTGAAATATCAACTTTTCTGTCTACCAATCAAAATTATAAGAAAAAAATAAAAGATTTGGCATCGATAAAAGTCATGCTTATATTTAGGTAACTAAAATGAAGGTCATTCCTTAGATGTGGATTTATTCAATGCTGTTCTAGAAACGTAAATAGTAGCTGTAATCACTTAAGAATTTGCTTTCGTTGGTTTAAAAATCGAGGCGAAAAGTGATTAATGTTTTTCTTACTTCAGGAATAGATAGATAGATAGATTGGTTTATAATGTCATTTCTCTATACATTTACGATGTTAAGAAGAGACAATGTGCACTATACGCATGTTGCATATTACATATTATATGAAATTATTATAGGCAAGTTTAATTATTTTGTAAGTGTGAGAAATTCTTTTAAAATTTAAAAAATATATATCAATTATTATAAAAAAACCTTAAATATGGTCGCGCAGGGGCACAAAGGTGTGACTGTAACGCAGTTAACGCAGTTGTGGGTTCGATCTCCACTCAAAGAAATGAATTTTTTTTCTTTTATATTTTCCTTTCTTCGCTTTGGCACCAAGGCAAAAAGCCAGATGTTGAGTTCCGCCACTCAATACTCAATGTCTAGATAAATTCGGCGGAAAGTCGAGAATAGTGTCTTAACACTAAATTCCCTCTGCCTACTGTGTTGTATGCGGGATACAACGTAAGCTGATATTTAAATACATCCGCTTGCTGAAATCCAAATCTTTTATGTTGGTTAATGATCTTGTTGATATTATACAATTTGTTACTGATTTGTTACTTAAAATTCATCCCGTCTTTCAAAAAATGTTACCATTAGTTGTAATCGTCGTAAATTTTTGTTTTAAATAAAATCTGTAATTAATAATATTTAATAATGAGCTCACACGAATTTGCTCAACTATATTTATTAGTATACCTACACAAATTGGGGATTTTTTTGTTGGTATAGATACTGTCGGGGTTTTTGGACACGTATATATTGTTTCATATAAATTCTCGATGGTTACACTCAATTAATTTGTATGATATATCATACCTATTTATTCTTAATTTATAAAATTAAATATATTTTTTATTTGCTTCAGTTTAATTTTTTTTTATTAAATATCGTATTTAATAGTAGTTTGTGGGTGTGACTGACTGTGTTTGTGAGTGTGACTGCAAAGGCGACAGATTTTAGGTTCGATCCCCACACGAGGAAATAAAATATTAAATCTTTTTAAAAGACTTGTAAAACGAGGAGGTTATCAATTCGACTGTATTTTTTTGTTTATTACTTCAGATCTTTGACTCGAGGAACCGATTTTGATGATTCTTTTTTTATTTGGAAGCTGGTGCTTCCCGTGTCCATTGTCCTATTTGGTTCATTTTCAACAATGTTAGCCATGAGAATTTGC
This sequence comes from Heliconius erato x Heliconius himera, assembly GCA_013421005.1. Lineage (NCBI taxonomy): Eukaryota > Metazoa > Arthropoda > Insecta > Lepidoptera > Nymphalidae > Heliconius > Heliconius erato x Heliconius himera. The sequence continues at coordinate 81,077 of JAATLQ010031171.1, read as the reverse complement.
GCAACAAACTGACGAATAACTCAATATCACGCCTTATCTATGATTCTTTTTTTTATTGTAAAGGATACACTTCAAGGGTAGTTTGGTTATGTATTGGTTATCCAGTTGGTCTGTTTTATTTGCTAAAAATTATAATTATCATTTCTTCGTGTGGGTGGCGAGGCGAAGCGCGGATATGTGTTCCGCCACTCAACACGCAATGCCTCTAGAATTTGGCTAAAATCGGGGCCAGAAGTTCTTAATGAGAACGGAGTGTCTTAACACTGAGTTAAGTACTTTAAAATTTTTTTGTTAAGTAACCCTCTGCCTATGCCATATACTACTATGTGTACAGCGCGAAGATAAAAAAAGTGTTTATATTATTTGAAAATCAATGACATCGGATACTTTAAAAATAATTTTTGTTATTGTATATTTGTCAAAAATAATAACTTGTGTAATCCTACGTAATGAGTCAGAGCTGTACACACGTGTGCAGTACAGTTTGTTTAGTAAATTGTATTTTGTAACACTAGTTAGTTAGACTTTGATTTTCGAATTTGAAAGATCATAAAAAAAATGTAAAATTGGGAAAAAATATTTAACGAACCTTATTATAAATTATGCGAAAAAATAAATCTAATAATATTTTCATAATTTTTATTTAACCTACAAAAATAGTTAGGAACCATAACACCTATCTAATGCATGTTGATATATCTATTCGTTGAAAGGATAAAAACCTTTTCTTTCATTGTAAAATATTGTAGAATAATTTTATTGGAAGATTTATTGAAAAAACGGCTTGTCGATTATTTTTTTTAATCTTACCATGATATACAAATATTTTTATAATATATTACGTACAATATGAAATTAGTTTACGTAACTTTTATTTTAATAACTCAAAAATGACTTGAGAACGCTCATGATTTATTAATATACAGGTGGAAGCGTCAGCGCTACTTTTACGGAAACAGCATATAGGGTAAAATATTTTAAACCCGGTATGGGTTTAAAATTTTATAATAAAGAAATTAATCAAATTACAGTTTAGACGTAGGTTTTTTTAATTTCAAGATGTTTATCCATACCTATATTTCTTGTGGCGCATTACGCATTCATACCAATAACGTAAACACATACTATTACAAAAACATTACTAAGGTTAAACAACTTTGAACTTTGCCGCCAATACCTACGACTCCATTTCGCAATGAGGCGTATGCGGCGGTTTCCCTTTGATAGGCTTAAGTTGCGTGCGTCGTTCTTGACAAATGTCAAGAAAGAATCACTAGAAAAAATCACTATTTCATTTTCAAAATAAAAAAATCACTTTAATTTTTGGGATTTTTTCTAATTGTATTAGGCTTTTATATAGTTTAAACTATGGTTTCATTTAAAGTGGTACAGACAAAAACACTGTATAATAAATTCTAATTCAGACATTTAAAATATCCATAACATTTCCTAATTCATAAATATACTATTGTAAAGAGAAATGTGATTTTTTTTATTATAAATTTGCTTAAATAACATGATACTAACGGCGAACACATGATATTTGGAATAGAATCTTGATTGTCCTTGAATTTGTTAAGCCATTGAAAGTAATAAATAACACTGGACCATTGCTTTGATACAGGCGCACCTAACTCAAAAATATTGCCATTCCATTATGTTGTATGTATGTGCGTAATTTTCGATTAAAATTTATGTACTTATATCGTAAAAAAATCATTCTCAAATCAAGTTTGTTGTGATTTCGATAATATTAGTCTATAAAAGTAATAATCAATAAAATGTATTGGCATCTTGTTAAAACTTAAAAGTGGTTGTTACTTTTCAGAGAGTCGTTCATCGTGTGGTGGCGGTGGTGGATCGGAGGGGTCGGAGGGGCGTGCGTCGTGGCGGGTAACGCTAGACCACGACCTGGTGGAAACCCTTAGTGCAATTTACCCGGAGTGGTTCAAGCAGCCGCGACGAGATCGTAGCAGGGCAGCATCGCCCTCGCACTCGCCAATCTCACCGCGAACCCCCTCGACGCCTCCAGAAGACGATAGTTTCAGGTAATCAATATATTTGATGTCCTACAAAATGTTTGAATATCAATTATAATCTTAAAACTTTTATTATACTCATTCCGTATGGGCGATAATATAAATTTATACGAATTTTAGTTTTTGTAGTTCGGGTGCAGAAGAAATGGCTTGTCGGCAAGCGAGCGGCAGCGGGGCAAGCGAGCCCCCCAGCTCGCCACCACGAGCTTCGCCGCCAAAAGTTATTGTCGACGACAGCCCATTGCAGCCGGCCATAGGCAAACATAAAGAATGTAAGTAATATTTCAGTCATATAACAAATTTGTGCCAGCCAGCCAGCTTTAAGTACTGCTTTTTGTTCTAATTCAAAGAGCAATGTGATTATTATAATTGCATATGATGTGCATTTATTAATTATAACTATTGAGCGTAATAACGTGCGCGAGCTAAACGAGATACGCACAGTTTTATTATAATTTAATAAAATTAGTCTTATACATTTCTAAATCGTGATAAATAAACTTACATAACACCAATGCTTTGAAAATAACGAATAACATAAAAATAACAGCGAATAAACCGTTACGTGTTTACATTCACGTAGGACAACAAGTTTAAAAATATAGTCAATAACGTATGTAAGAACTAATTTAGAACAAATATATTTTTCTAGTAGTCATCGTGTTTACGCCCGTGTATTGTAGGATTCTGATGTTTTCTATTACAATACATCAAAAATACATGTGCAATTGAAGCATTGCAGTCTAAAATAATTTTGATTTTACTCAATTACCTTGAATTGCAAATTATATTATATCATGTACGTTTTAATATCAAACAGCCCGACAATGACTAAATTGCTATGCGGATCCAAAAATATTTACTAATTCTATTACAACGAAAGACGATAAAATGTTCGTAAAATACATTACGAGAATACACGAAAAATATAGTCGCGAGACCCATTCTAACGACATCGTTAAATTTTAAGAGAATATATTTTTATTGCGGCCCACGTCATGCGACACGTGGACACGTTTACGAGGGTTAATTTATTTAATATAATAAGATTTAGACGTATAATTTGATATATATTTCAAAAGATTAAAAATAACGCTAGATAATGGTTACTGCAGTAAGCCCAGTAACCCACAATAAGCATCCCATCGGTGGTGAATGTTTCGTCTGTAATACGGTCGCGGCATAACACTAGTTTCCTTGTGCAGTGTTTATTTATATTGGCGCGTTGCCAACGTTGTACGCCCGTCGTTCTGCTCTTAGCTCGTCTACAGCAAACAAGAATATAGTTCTGTATTCACCTTCGCCCACGCCCCCTTCACATCTTTATCGATATAATCGTAATAATATATCGATCGACGTATCGACCGCCGACGCTCGAATACTCCATATGTTACGTCAAAATTCGTCACCTGGCGTCATATTATTCCTTCTCAAATGTGACTCAATAAAATCTAATTGGATCAAAGTAAACATTAATCAAAATTCACCAGTACAATTTATTAGGTGTCGGTTGGTTAAAGTCTCTCGTTGCTTATACGGATAAATTGTTTTTCAATATTACTGTTGTGTCCAAACAGGAAAAGATGTCTGTAAATTAATTCAATAATAACAATATATATGATAACATTTAAATATGTTTATTTTTACAGCGCTAAAGGTGAAGCTTTCGATGCGACCACCTCTTAACCAGCTTGTGGCGAAAGGAATCATGCCACGTAAGTAATAACTAACATAGACTTATGTTTGGGTTCTAAAAGTTTACTATAAGTAGAACAATTACTAATCAACTAATCATGCAAATGACGAGTCTTGGTTAGGCGCCCAAACGCCTGCGCAGCTCCCAACTAAATTTCAACGTGGGCGATGGAATTTTATTTACGGTCTAAACACCACAGCTAATGAGATTTTCTGACCGATTGGCAAAGAAATGAACATTTTTTGTTATTATAGAATACAAACAAATTAAATTTTTGCGATAATTGTCTTTGTATATGTTTAACACTGATTTTATTTATTTGCAGCATCAAAAACACCTCCGGCGTTTTTTAAACAAAGAATGCAATTAGAAAGAGCAAAGACGGGAGATTTGCTAAAGGCAAAAATACAGAGTCGCCCAGATCGGCAGGAACTGGAAAGAAGACATATACTAGAGCAGGTGTGTTGTGTTACGTTGTTTTTATAATTAAAATTTATTCGATAATATGTATTTTAATATAGTGAAATGATTTATCTATTTGTGATATTTCAGGAGAGCCATGTGGACCCCAGTTTAGCTGAGAAGCAACGAATGTTAAAAAAAGCTCGTCTGGCAGACCAACTTAACGATCAGATATCCCATCGTCCTGGCCCTTTGGAGCTTATTAAAAAAAATATCCTTCATACTGAAGAAACAATAGAAACAGCTGTCAAAAGTGGTGTACTCGCTTTTAAAGCGACTAGCGAGGGCGCTTCTGGACGTCCACAACATCCATCGTCATACTGCGGTCCCGTCGAGGAAGTGTCCCCGTCCCCTTCGCCACCCTCCACCTTGTCGCCTGCCAGCATCACCGGCGAAGCACAGCATCCTGCGCCCGGGAAAGAGAGGCCAAAGCGTCCCAAGCAAAAACCTAAACAACTTCCAAAGTCCCGACTAAAGTTCCACGAATATAAAGGACCTCCTAATGCACAAAAAGCTTCATCACCTCCGGGCTCCGTTGAGACTCCGTACGAGCTTCTTCTCCAACAGCAAAAACTGTTGCTACAACTGCACACCGGACAATTAATGCTGCCGGCGTCTCCAGCGGGCTCCTCCGCCGGCTCCGTGGCGTCCGAAACCTCTGACACGCTGGCGCCTCCTCCGCCGCCTCTCCCGCCCGCGCCCTCCATATCTTTAGCCGCGGCGAGGTTTGAAGACATGAAAGTGTCAGACTTGCGCGCCGAATGCAAGAGACGGAATCTTCGCGTTTCGGGCCCCAAGCCGCAACTGATCGATCGGTTGCGCCCGTTCCTTTTGGAGATGCAAGAGGAGCCGCCTCGGTCGCCCGCGTCCGTGGCGTCCGTCGCGTCGCCGGAGTCGCGCGCCGAGTCGGAGCCCTCGGAGGACATCGTGCAGTCGCAGCGCCGCCTCATCGAGGAGCTGGAGCGGCAGCTGGACGAGTCGCGCCAGCAGCTGGAGGCGGTGCGCCGCGAGGCCACGGGCGCGGCCGCCAGCGACCAGAGCCGCCGCCTGCTGCAGGCGCACCTCAGCGTGACGCAGCTGCGGGCCAAGCTGGACGCGTTGCAGCACGCGCCTCCGCCGCCGCCGCCACCGCGCTACCTGCTGGCCGCGCCCGACGCCACGCCCGACCGCTTCTTGCGCCTCTTCACCGTCACGTCGCCGCCCGCCGCCGCCCCCGATGGTTGCACAGACGCCGCGCCCTCCAAGCAGGCTAACCAGGCCTACATCCTCAATGGGGTTAAAGTGGTCCCCATCGCGATCGTCCCGACCGCGCACTACGAGCCCGAGCGCGCGCCTCCCGCGCCTGCCGTGCCCCCCGTAACCACCGCACCGTCACATCACAGTGCTGAGGACAGTCAGATAATGGACGACGTTCTCGAAATACTAGTACAGAACGGTGAGCTTCCACCATCAGCAGTTGGAAATGTGACTCCGAATAGGTCTATCGACGCAGGCTATCTCACCGCCGGCTCGAATGAATATACCCCGACGGATATTATGGGAGATGATTTACTTGGTGAGACCCACTTGCCGGACTCCCTGGACGGTAGTATCCTGCAGAGAGAACTCAGCGATGTCTCTCATCAATTGATGAATCATACGGACTTAAACCACATCAATAGTAGATGTGACGTTGGCCACTTGTCCGATATTGACGCCGATTTGAATGTCGACATGTTGACAAACAACGAATTCCACACAAACTTTGTCAATTCGGATTCAAGTCCGGGAAACCACGACGACCTATTCGACAGACTGCTCGCAGGCGATGGCGACGACAGCAACAACGCCATGGATATAGACGTACCGGAGCGCATGAGCATGACGCCTCTGGCCAACGGGGATCTGCTCGATCATACTCGCGTCGGGTTCGAAGACATGAACGATCTATCGCTGCCGCCCTTCCACAACGAGGACACACGCCACAACACTTACGACGAGCAAGACTACGAATTCGACTTTAACAACTTCGAGCTAAGTCCCAGTATGAATGTAGATAGCGATACCTGTGATTATATGAACACGGAATTGATTCCCAACTTGTTCGGTCGCGGCCACATGCCACAGTGCGATCCGGTGCTAAGCGGGGTGCTGGCGCGCCCGCCGCGCCCCTCTAGGAAACACTACTCTTAGGAATCGAGGCGACGCTCTCTATATGAACCTATACTATGATCTCTTTATGCCGCATGTTGTCATATCCAACAGTCACAGTGGTCAACAGGCGCTGTGTCATTGTACTCTCGACGTCACCTCAACCTGGCGTCCACGTTTCAAGCTACTGGGTAGCGATCAAAATAACGCGCTAGTCTCGTGTCACGCTCTTGTGACACG